>JAXCGZ010013695.1:40000-45000 GCA_037179515.1 Halocaridina rubra
TGGCCCGAATGAGATTGGGAATTGAATTACATGCTAAAATGAAGCCACGAGTGAGGTTGGGGAATCTGTAATATGAACATAGTGGCATTCAGTTAGAATGCGTTCATTCCTAAGTATAGCTGATATAAGCTATAAGGTTGGATTCCTTTTAACCTTCTGAGGTGTAGTGGTAGCGCCTTGACTTAGTAATCATAAGTCCTAGGTTCGAGTCCCGGTCGGGGTAAATATATGATTCATGTTTTCACATATGTAATGTGCTTATTTGGTTACATATATATATATATATATATATATATATATATATATATATATATATATATATATATATATGAGTAAGAACAAACTGTTAGCATACAGCACTAAATTGTAAGGTAGCCCATCAATGAAACAACACAAAAAAAGTAACGCTATATATCGGGTCCTAACTGGACCCCTTCTCAAGCATAAGTGAGTGTAAAACAACCATGACAGAGGGAGTAAAAAAAAAAAAAAAAAAAAGGACTCAGGAGACCTGAGGGAATTATAAATGATGATAGTAAGACAGGTCTAATCCAAATAAAATAATACCCTCAAACAAAGAAACACGACCAAATAGTTAATAAGTCATTAACAATAGAATATGTTAATTCCTAATTAGGATTATAAATAGGTAAATAGATAATTCCTAAAATATATAAAAAAGCAAAGGACCAATGAGCTCAAAATCACACAAACCAAACAGAAGACATGACAAAAAATGAAAGAAAAAATAATAATATAAATATATAAAAATATGCACATACATATACATACATATACAAACACATGTACACACATACCCATATACATGTACATACATAAACATATATATATATATATATATATATATATATATATATATATATATATATATATATATATATATATATATATTCACACGCACAAGTGCATATAAAAATAAAAAGTGTGTAAGATGAACAAAATTGAAAATAAAAATATTGGGTTAGATGAGGGTAATGTTATTAATAATATAAATAACAATTGTAATAATCCTAATAATAATAATAATAATAATACCAGAAATGCTAACAGTAATTATGTGTCCTAGATTCAAGTCCCGGTCGGGGTAAAAATTATTCATGCTTTCACATATGGTAATGTCCTTATATATATATATATATATATATATATATATATATATATATATATATATATATATATATATATATATATATATATATATATATATATATATATATATATATATATATATATATCTTTTTGCTTTTGACTATAAAAAAAAGAAAACGGATACAGATGAGTACATTAATACTTTCGAATACGTCAGCTACTCTCTCCAAAGAAATATGCTGCTCTTTTCATGTCTCTCACTTTGTAATTTTGTATTATACTCTCCATCGCCATATGCCAAATGATTACTTCATTTTCTGTCTATCATTTTGTCATTGATCTTATTTTGTGTAATTCTCTGTATTTTTTTTTTTTGTAATGTTTTAAATGAAATTATTTTTTTTTTTTCATGTTGGTAAGATTGGGAGCGACGCATGGTCTCCATCACCACCCGTGAATCCAGCCATTTGGCGCGCATCGCACAGCGCAAAGCTCCACGAGGCCCATTCCCACGCGTCCAAAGCGCAGCGAACGCGCCTGGAAAACAAGTGAGGTTACGGTTGATCGTTTTCTTTGGATGAATGTATATCTGAGACGAGAGATTATAATTTTTGATAGCTGATTTTTTCCACTTCCAAACTTTGATAAAGCCATAAGCACGATCAGATCACTACTTGCATTGTCCAGCTATCAAACACTTAGTTTGTAACGAGTGTGCATGACGGAAGATCGGATTCAGTTTTTCTCTCATCATGCCCAGAACTATAGAATCTAGTGTCATTAATTACGGCAGCAATGTACCTTACCACTGGTATTTCCTCCTTTATATCTTATATTAATACACATCTTCAATATCTTTCTTTACTCACTTTGCTATGCTACAAACCCTTCTGAGTCCTTTCGCTTCCAGTACCTCCTATACTTCTTTTATGTTCACTTCCATATGCAAGTCTCCAAGACGTAAAAATGTGATAAAATGATTGCATAATGCTAAACTGCTCTATTTCTATCGGAAGCATGGTCTCTCCTAACTTCATTTACGGTTGACAAGGGTGTTATTTTTATACCAATAAAAAATTGGTCTTTTAAATAACAGTCTGTTACATGTAATTAAATAATAAAACGAAACCCAGTATATAAGACGCAAAGGAGTGACAAGGGGAACAAATTATTGTGAATCTGTGTTGGGCAAGTTAATACTCCGATATATTTTGTAAGGTCCAAATCCTTGAAGAAAAAAAAAAACCTCTTTGTATATACCCCCTGTACTTTCAGTAGTGTGCACACGTAGTTATTTTGGAGGCCGTGGTAGCTCATTGGTAGAGCACGCGAATCGGGAGGTGACTAACGCAGGTTCGATCCCACCGCTGGGCGTTAGGAAGGGCATACAACCTTAATCCCCCAGCTCCAACATGTTTGTGTCCACCGCCACTCGGATGAGTACGATTTGAACGAAATTACCGTGTTATTACTACAAATTTAGGTATTGTAGATCAACATCAATACCGAATATGCTTGGATGTTCCTTACACATGTCTTATTATCCCTTCTCAACTGAAAAGTCGCAATACTCCCCATCTCTATTTATCTCTATGTTTTCTTCGTGCCCAGGTCCGACGAGGGTAGATTTATTTATTTATTTTTTTTGGCCCGTCCTGGTGTCACAATCATAAAAAAAAAATTACTAATTTATCCCCAGTGGTATGTGTACCGAGAGCTGTTATTTAATTACTCCAACTTTCACTCGTTGATGAGTGATGTTCCTTTGAATTGAGTGCACTCATTATCTTGTAGCGACAGCATGATTAATAAAAAAAGTTATGAATTTCTGGTAATTAAATAATCGCTCTTGCAAAATATTTCATGGTCAGAGTTCTATCTTTGTCATACGCTATAACTAGAGTGATATTAGATTTCCAATGGACTTACAGCTCTCTCTCTCTCTCTCTTTGACAAAATAGACAAACATTTTACTTATCCTATCAGGATAGTAAAAATTCAGAGTAATAATGACTTACAGAGCTGAGCTGCAGGAGGGTCGGGGGAAAGAGGAAACCTTAGTGGTACTTATAAAATGCATTGGGGGGGGGGGGGACCAAAGAAATAAGATTTTTACCTTCAGGAACTCATGGTCTCTTAATGTCTCAGTAGAAGGCAATCAGCAGGGGGTAAAATGGCGGATAATACTTCCCTCCCCTTAGGGGTTCATTTTAGGGTCGAGGTTTATTTTCCCTATACACACTGTGAAGCCATTTCGGCTTTTGTAATTTTTGCATGTTTTATAGTTTTCAGTGTTAGTACATTTCCATATATCTATTTTAATTTTAATTTCATTGACAGTACAAAAAGAAGACATGTAAGAGGTTTAAAAATTGAAAGTGCTATTGAAAATTATTTTTTTTATACTATTTTCTTTTAAACATTCAAACAATGCAGTAGTCTAAATAAATAATAATAAACCACACTTATTTTATTTTTTGCTATGATAAAACTCGATGACAACAATTCTAACAATAGATAACAAAATTTAGTACATTTTTTTTTATCTATCCCATATTTAGGCGCGTGTGTGAGGAAACTGAAAAGTTGACGAGGCAACACAGAGCAGAGGTCGAACGTAGATTGGAAGACAGGGTTTGCGATGTCACCTTCTGGAGAGAGGAACTGGCTAAAAGACACACAGCATTAGACGGGGACAACTCATCTCTGAAAACTATGAAAGACCGGCTGGAAAAAGCTCACCATCTGTACCTACAACCTTTGGAAGTTGCCCACAAAAGCATTGAAATTAGGTTTGTAAACTTATCAACTGTATCTGTTGCTTTGGAAGTTGACCACAAAGTTGTCAAAATTAGTTCTTGGCGCTTGCAGCCTAAGAAGTAGACTCTACATGTATCGATATCAGTCACATCATATGTTTCTGTAGTTCTTAGAAGTGCTCTATAAATGGATCGAAATTAGATCCATAAAAACATTCTCATCAGCTATAACTCATGATATTGGAAATCAGACTGCAAATGTATTTATACTGGGTTGTAAACATTCTCATAACTCGCACCCTGCAGGCTTCGCAAGTTGACCAAAAATGCACTGAAATTATGTTTTATGAATATTCTCATTATTTTCACCCCCAAAACATTTGGAAGTTGACTACAAATGTATCAGAATTAGTTTTGTGAACATATTCATCTTTTGTACTAATGGCTCTGAAGGATGACCACGAGAACATAAACATTTGGTTTGCTCTTACATCAGTTGTACCTGCGGACTACGAAAGTTGCTCACAAATGCACAGAAAATAAATGCACATAAATGCATCGAAATTAGGTTTACAATGACCATAAAAAAAACCCATCGAAATTGAGTCAGTAAAGATTCTGATAATTCGCACCATGCAGCTTTGAAAGTTAACTAAATTCATCAAAATTAAATTCTGTAAATATATTCAACATTTGTACCTGTAGTTTTGTAAAAGGTGACCCGTACTCATTCTCATTCAGGTTTATATAACATTCTTTTCATTTGGTACTAATCTAAAAAGCGACTAAAAAGCATCTCATACTGGACTGTAAATATATCCAATATTTTGCATTATTGGTGACATCAATAACTATTATGGCATTATGCAACATATTTTTATTTATTTTTTATTTATTCTACATACCCTATCTTAATAAAGTCAACATAGTGGGTACGGTTATAGCAAAAGAGATAAGGTTGCAGGACTTTGACATACCCTTTTGAGCCTTTTCTCTTATATTAGCTGCTTTTTGACAAGGATAAATTTAGGAGGAACTGCTGCCAGCTTCTTGTTCTCCTGTTCCTTTTAGTCACTTGCTACGGTACTTATGGCATACGAGTATGAAATTATTTCTCCCGTATCGCCAGGT
>JAXCGZ010013695.1:50000-52500 GCA_037179515.1 Halocaridina rubra
TATGAAGACTTAGATGGAACAGTACTTCCAGAGCTTGGGCTTCCACAGGGGCAATAATACCTGTTATGCAATTTCTACGTAAAAAGAAAAGGATCAACATAATAAAGTCCATCTCACATTTATTAGATGTGCTTTTATCAGTTCTACTAATCTAACCTAACAAGCCTAACATAACAACTGTTACACGTTCACTCCTTAAGATGGGGCTCCACCCCCGCACCCAAACCCCAGTTATATTTTTTAATATTATGCAATACTTATTAGGCTCCCTTGAGGGGGGCAAGAATACCTCCTCCATGTTCCCCAGCGAGTCTTAAAAGCCGACTAATTGTGGCGGCAGGAGTGGACTTAAAATCCCCTCCTTTTTATTTTCCTTCAACAGAGTCAGGTTTTTCCTTTGACTCAGCCACCCTCCTTATATGGTGGAATATGGCTTTTAAATATATAGATAGATAGACTTTTCCAGGCGGTAGTTTTCACACTGCTACAGTTGGCATCTGTATGATCATTATCACTTACATAAATTAATTAACGTAAAAGACAAGCCTTGTAATGATTTTTATCATATTTTTCTCTTTTTTATTCACCGTGTCTGGGTTTTCTTTTTATCTGTGATGTTTTTATGGCTCCTCTCAGGTTGTGGACGAGGAAAACCTGCTGGTGCAGAGTTTAGAAGTGGTAGAAGCAGAGTTGGAGGCCAAGCGATGCCCTCTGGCCCTCGCGCAGACCCGCCTTCAGACACGCACAACCAGACCCAACATGGAGAGAACCAGGTGAAGTTTTTTTTAATTTTCTTGCATGTTTTCAAAGATTTTAAAGCTCTGCTTAATTCTAATTAAGCTTCATTCAAAAATATCCTATGTTTATGAAAAAAAAATAAAAAAGAAAAAAATTCCTGGAATATTCCCACATACAAAAATCTTTAGGGATCAAGTTTTTCATGACTAAATTTCCTGCTATTAAAAGTATAATGAGATATTAATTCTCAAATATATAACAAATCTGTTGCTCTAATTGTGTATCGGATGTATCTTATTAATTTCCATAAAGCCTTTTCAACTCTAAACACGAAATGAGAACTTAAAAACTTGCTGTAATTTTGTTTATATCTAGCAATGCTACAGTCTATTCTTTCCACACTATCAGATGTGAAATATATAGCTAACATTGAGCTAGTATTGCCATTATTTGTGCCATGATACTACTACTACTACTACTACTACTACTACTACTACTACTACTACTACTACTACTATTATTATTATTATTACTATTATTATTATTATTATTACTACTACTACTACTACCACCACTACTACTACTACTACTACTATATATATAATCTAATAAGTCGATAAACTCTTGCTCTATCAATTCAGGGACGAAGTGGAAGCCTCTCTACTCCGTGAGGTGGAGGAGCTTGAACTCAGCATATCGCGTCTAACAAAAGCTGCTGAGCTTTCTCGAGATCAGATTCAAAGACTTCGATCAACCAAGGTCACCCTCGAGCACGATATCAACCTGAAGGCTAAAACCATTCTTGTAGATGAAGTCAAAGTTATGGGACTTCGGAACACGGTAAAAATTGATGCTTACTAAAATGGAATTTCAGCGAAGTACCCAAAACGGTTTCGCAGTTTCTTTGGACTGTGGTATCAGAACTGCGCTTGAAAACTGATCGTGGAGTTTCTAATCTTACTGAGATACTTATAGGCCTCAAGGCGTGGCTTTGCGATCAGTTCCGCAGCTTGGTTTCGGAGCGTGGAATCAAAGAGGTCCTCGAACAGTGATTAGGGAGACAGCAACGATGAACCACCTATCGCCTTTCGTCGACAGGTACGTGTACGTTTGGGTATGATGGAGCTAAATAGTTACGTGACCACCTACGTGGGTCTGGAAGCGTGCTTGAGCACCATGCGTGGCAGCTGATAGTGTGGCTAAGCCTTTGGAAGTAAAATATTTTATTGTATATTACCTCCCTGCCAAGACACAGATTCATTGTCAAGGAAAAACAATAGTTTTTTAAATATAATTAAGAAAGAATATAATATGCAAACATAAGGAACCCATAGACAATAGATGCATACTGGAAGGATATTATGAAGAAAGAGACTTATATTAGCTAGAGGTAAACATAAAAATGGATATTAACCTCCAAAGTACGCATGTATTAGCAGGAGAACAAAACTCAAGATCTTTCTTTTAATGGAGAAAATGAAAACAGAGAAAATTGATGCTTTCAGAGATAGCGATTTCAGCTAAGATCTCCACATTATCAAGAGGTAAACTCTAGAACACTATAGCATACATGATAAGAAAAAAAGAAACTTTATAACTTTGATGAATTATTAAAAAAAAATTGGAAAACTTTTGTATATTAGTCAGAATATTCCCGGTGAAATAGAGTCTTCAGCTAAGAATGTGATGTTGGCTCGCGATAATTGCAAGAATGGGCATGACAATATGAAGGAGAAAGCACGTGAGAGATAAAGAACAGAAG
>JAXCGZ010013695.1:57500-60000 GCA_037179515.1 Halocaridina rubra
TAGATATTTTTTTGTCGTTTTATATGTCAATATTATACCCCATTTATGGTGGTGGGCACAGACAGGTTGAAGATAGGAAATTTAGGCTGAATATCCTTCCTAACGCCCCGCGGTGGCTTGCCGAGTCTGCCACGTCCCGAGTCGAGTGCTCTAACCGCTATCTCTTGCGGTCCACCGATTTAGCAGATTTTAATGACCGTAAATTCTGAGTAAGGATTCGATGGATTCGGTTTTACGTCTCGAACTCCCTTTTCTACTAAGGGTTAGGACGGATGCCTTCTTGCGAAGGACTTGTTTTGGCATGTGTAATCATTACCCTGAGTGTATGCCCTTACTAACCACAGCCCGTGACGGGGCGCGAACCCTCGACCTGCCGACCCATAGTTGCGGACGCTACCATTTAGCCACGGAGACTACAATGACCGTAAATTCTGAGTACTGACCTATATTTTTTGATTCTGTTAATATGATGCGATTCTATCAGAAAAGACAATAAAGAAAGTGTGATTTTTATTCAAGTCACGATTTCAAAACTAAAGAATATAGGTTACGTCACGCATATGTCCTTCATCCCCTAATCCGTGTCCTCGTTATATTTTTTGTGTATGCATAATTTGCGCTCTCTCTCTCTCTCTCTCTCTCTCTCTCTCTCTCTCTCTCTCTCTCTCTCTCTCTCTCTCTTTTGTCTATAATAGCCTCCTGGTCTCGTTACAAAATATCCTCTCTCTCTCTCTCACCCATATTTGAATACCCAATGTATGTTGGAAATAAAGTATTATTATTATTACTCTCTCTCTCTCTCTCTCTCTCTCTCTCTCTCTCTCTCTCTCTCTCTCTCTCTCTCTCTCTCTCCTTTAATATTACTCCTTATAAAGCTACTTTTCCTGCCCATTTGCCCTTCTAAAGATTCTAATATAAATTTTTATGAGAATATAACGTAATATTTATGCATCGTTTTCAGGCGCGTAGGTCTCCCTACTAAGGAGCGAAATGGCGTCAAAAACTTCAATTTGCGCGGGCTTTTTCGCAGTTAATGAACTGACCACCTTGTTCTGTTATTCAATTAACAAACAAACAACCTTACTTATGTGTTGATGATACCCTCTAAACGAGCGCTATGACAATGATTAGAAGACTTTATATGGAATTATACTTCTGCGTATGATAAAAGATACCGCGTTTGCATAAATATACATAACTCGGAATACAAAAGTAGTGGTGACAGGTACACATGTCATCTTAGTGGTATAAAAAATAGTTATATTTCATAAGTTATTGTGGTCTGTCGTTTATGTATCACATGGATGGATGGATTCGGTTTTACATCACGAACTCCCTTTTCTACTAAGGGCTAGGACGATTGCCTTCTTACGAAGGACTTGTTTTGGCAGATGTAATCGTTACCCTGAGTGCATGCCCTTACTAACCTCAGTCCGTGATAGGGCGCGAACCCTCGACCTGCCGCCTCAGAGTCGCAGACGCTATCATTTTGCCACGGAGACTACACCGTTTATGTATCACAATTAATCCTTATTTGAATGAGGGTGGACACAGAGAGGATGAAGTTGGGAAATAAAGGCTGAATGTCCTTCCTAACTCCCTGCGGTGGGTTCGAACACTGGTCTGTCATTCCCGAGTCGAGTGCTCTAATCACTGCTCCACCGCGGGCAAGCGAGTGTACAATTACATGCTTGGGGTTAAAGGTGAAGGCATACCTTTAGAGTGGTAATGTTCTAAGCTGGTTGTCTACCAAAGAAAGTGAGTCAAAGCGGCCAGTATTAACTCCATAAAGGAGTAAAAAATATTTTTAATGTTTTTTTTATTTTTTTTTAAATGGAAGGACAACAGTGGAGTCTGTCAGTCTATAGGTATTCACAATGGCAAATACACTCATTACACGTAGCAAAATTATTCCCGTGACCAGGATTCGAACCTACAATATAACTGATAAGCAATCAGTGTGCATAAAGCACTGGCGACTGTGCCACAGAAAACATAACAGCAGAAGTAGGAAACCTCTCTGCTAACTCTGGTGACCCCTATCCCATAAGGGAAAAGTAATAAATTATTAATATCTCTTCTAATAATGTTTAACATGTGAAAAGCCAGTGGTGGCGTCTGTCATTTTCTATCCTCTTAAACCCTTTTAATGAGTCATTGTTGTTGTTTCTTCCGTTATATGTGTCACTACTATTAATCCCCATTCGAATGGAGTGGACACAGACAGGTTGGAGCTGGGGAATTAAAGGTGGATGCCCTTCTTAATACCCCCGGTGTACAAAATACAATATTGAAAAAAAAAAAAAAAAAAAAAAAAAAAATAATATATATATATATATATATATATATATATATATATATATATATATATATATATATATATATGTATATATATATATATATATATATATATATATATATATATATATATATATATATATATATATATATATATATATATATATATATATATATATAAACTGTTACCGCTTTTTGTCAC
>JAXCGZ010013696.1:0-2500 GCA_037179515.1 Halocaridina rubra
CAGAAATACGCAATCTCGGTTATGATGAGAGGCTGAGGGAATTAGACTTGCCATCACTCGAAGCTAGAAGAGTAAGGGGGGATATGGTGACAGTCTTTAAATTCCTTCATGGTTATGACAGAGTGGATAGGGATCGATATTTCGATATGGCTGGCTCTAGAACTAGAGGTCATAGTTTGAAGCTTCGGAAGAAAACTTGTTTGCAGGATGTAAGGAAATACTTTTTCAGTGTAAGAGTAGTTGATAATTGGAATTCGCTAAGCGAGGAGGTAGTTAATGCTACCTCAATCCATAGTTTTAAGGACAGGTATGATAAGTATCACTAAGTCTAAAAATGGAACCGATCAGGAGACGGGAAGATACGAGCTTTGGGCTCTTTCCCGTAAACACAATTAGGTAATCACAATTAGGTAATCACAAATATTTATATACATATAAAAAGTTATACGCATATACACCAAATACATATGAACATACAAACATTCATATAAATAAGAAAAAGACTAAAGGAAAACTATAAATAGACATAACACGGCTGAACAAAGGGGCTGTCTAATTAAATGAAGGAGGTCTGTCTTGGGGAATTATCTTCGCCAGCGTATGCTTGAGGAGTATCTTGTCTACTGCATCAGGCACCCACTGGCATTTAGACAAATTGAATTTTTGGACGTTTCAGCAACGGCTGATTCGACTATCTTGCGCTTATATGGACATGAGCTTCTAAACATCATGGTGGCACCATTCTAGTTGATAGTATGCCCGTGTTTCCTCATATGAACAAAGATAGCAGAGTTCTCTTGGCCATATCTGACTGATCTTTTTTGTTCGGTAATTCTTTGCTGCAGACAACGACCTGTTTGCCCAAGGTATGCCTTTGGGTAATTATTGCATTCTATTTTATACACTCCGGCATTGTTCTGTTTTTTAATTTTATTAAAATTTACTAGCGGAGGAGGAGGAGGAGGAGGAGGAGGAGGAGGAGGAGGAGAAGAAGAAGAAGAAGAAGAAGAAGAAGAAGAAGAAGAAGAAGAAGAAGAAGAAGAAGAAGAAGAAGAAGAAGAAGAAGAAGAAGAAGAAGAAGAAGAAGAAGAAGAAGAAGAAGAAGAAGAAGAAGAAGAAGAATTTTTTTTTTCCTTGATGTTCTCCCTTGAGGGTGAGCGGACCATCCCTTTTTGGCTCGCAGGTGGGGGTAAGATTTTGTTGATTGGAGGTGGTATTCGCTCTTGAGGGCGAATGGGCTTTCCTATTTTGGCCCGCAGGTGAGGTTGTGCAAAACTGTAAAGATAGTGGAAAACATAAGTATTCAGTTGAGGATTATTAGTTTACTTCAAACAATTTATTGAATTCCTGTTTTGGTGGTGAGAGAGAGTTATTACATGGTTATCTTGGTGGAGGGTGTTGACTGATGATATTTAGTAGACTGTTCATGTAGCTGTTTGTTGCTAGTCTGATTATGGAGCTAGCAACATGAAGGGCATTTGGATCTTCGCTGGATGTTGTGGGGCACCAGTTTTCCGTCGAATATCTGAAAAGGAATCACATTCGAGGATGTAGTGGGGCAGTGGATGTGGTGAGGCTACCTGGCAGAAGGTGCATTCCCTGATTATATCATCCACTATTCGCCAGGTGCACTTGTACCCGAGTCTCAGACGGTACACATTCACCGCTGTGCTTCGTCGAAGGTTCTTAGGCAGGGTGATTCGCTGAAGATCAGTGGTGGCTTTGTACCACCAGGTGGAGGGGGAGCCAATGTCTGTGCAGAGATTGTATTTAGTTATTAAGACGTTAAGGAGTGCCTTGGTGGCTTTGTTTTTTATCTGTTGAATCCCAGGAGGCAGAGATATTTGGATTTCTGCTCTAAGAGTGGCTTGTTTGGCGGCTTGATCGGTTTCCTCATTTCCCTTGATGCCGACGTGGCTGGGAATCAAGGTAAGAGTGATGGCTTTTCCAAGGCTGGTTGTCCTGTGGTAGTGGCTGAGGATGGTGGTGATGATACGTACATTGTCTCTGAGTGGCTTCTTGATGGCCTGTCAGGTGCCTTTAGAGTCAGAGAGAATTAGGTCATGGTCAGCTCCTTGCTGGATGAAGAAGTCGAGGGCATTGGCTATGGCAACAAGCTCAGGCTGGAGCGATGAGCAGGAGTTTGACAGTCTCCAGGATAGGACGTGGTTTCCAGTGGTGAAGGTGGCGGCTGAAGCTCCAGTTTCTTGATTTACTGAACCGTCAGTGTAAAAGACTTGAGAGTTCGGCCTGCTCCAGCTCTGAATTTTGTCCTTGTATATATTTTTAAGGACAAGCGGGTTTACTAAGCTTTTGGGGTTGTCAGGGAGCTCGATCTTTATGTCGAGAGGTTGGTCATTCCATGGGGATGGGCATCGGTATTCAGGAAGCGGAGTGTCCTGTATCTTGGCTAGGATGTTCTCCCTGACTGGCAGTACTTGCAAGCTAGCTGCCCAGGTTCTAGGATGGTGGTCGGGGTGGCAATTGAGGGCTAGATGGA
>JAXCGZ010013696.1:12500-62500 GCA_037179515.1 Halocaridina rubra
GCCACCACCCTTACAAGGGGAATGAGGCATTATATATATATATATATATATATATATATATATATATATATATATATATATATATATGAATAATTTTTTTTACCCCAACCGGGACTCGAACCTAGGTCTTATGATTACTAAGTCAAGGCGCTACCAACTACACACCACAGAAGGTTAAAAGGAACTCAACCTTATAGCTTATATCTGCTATACTTAGGAATGAACGCATTCTATCTGAATGCCACTCTGTTCATATTACAGATTCCCCAACCTCACTTGTGGCTTCATTTTTGCATTTAATTCAATTCCCAATCTCATTCGGGCCATACATTAACCAAATAAGCACATTACATATGTGAAAACATGAATCATTTTTACCCCAACCGGAACTCGAACCTAAGACTTATAATTACTAAGTCAAGGCGCTACCTACTACCCACCACAGAAGGTTAAAAGGAATCCAACCTTATAGCTTACATCTGCTACACTTAGGAATGAATGCATTCTATCTGAATGCCACTATGTTCACATTACAGATTCATCAACCTCACTCGTGGCTTCATTTTTGCATTTAATTCAATTCCCAATCTCATTCGGGCTATATAATAACCAAATAAGCACATTGGATATGTGAAAACATGAATCATTTTTTACCCCGACAGGGACTCGAACCTAGGACTTATAATTACTAAGTCAAGGTGCAACCAATGTGCTTATTTGGTTATTGTATGGCCCGAATGAGATTGGGAATTGAACTAAATGCAAAAATGAAGCCACGAGTGAGGTTCGGGAATCAGTAATATGAACATAGTGGCATTCAGATAGAATGCGTTCATTCTTAAGTATAGCAGATATAAGCTATAAGGTTGGATGCCTTTTAACATTCTGTGGTGTGTAGTTGGTAGCGCCTTCACTTAATAATTATAAGTCCTAGGTTCGTGTCCCGGTCGGGGTAAAAAATAATTCATGTTTTCACATATGTAATGTGCTTATTTGGTTATATATATATATATATATATATATATATATATATATATATATATATATATATATATATATATATATATATATATATATATATATATGTATATATATATATATATATATATATATATATATATATATATATATATATATATATATATATATATATATATATATATATATATATATATATATATATATATATATATATATATATATATATATATATATATATATATATATATATATATATATATATATATATATATATATATATATATATATATATATATTTATTTCCCTACTATTGGGGTAAACACAGACAGGTTGGATCTGGAAAATGAAAGTTTGTATGACCTTCCAAGCTCCACTGTGGGCTCAAGAGCGAGTCTGTCACCCCCTGTATAGTGATTAAACCACTGCCCTACCGTGGTCCCCGTTTTCGTACCAATAGTACTTGGGTGTGTATTGGCAACATGAACGGGAAGAGTCAACCTGACTATGCTCGTATTTTACCACTCCCCAAAAAACTACTGGTCTTGTTGAGGTCAATCAACGGATAAATCCACTTCTAAGCGCACACACACACACACACACCACACACACACACACACACACACACACACACACACACACACACACACACACACACACACACACAAACATAAATGCCTGGCAAACCTACAAAAGAGCAAGAAATGACTACCTAAGTAAAAGGAGAGAGGCAGAGAGAGATTATGAGAGGGACATCACCAGGAAGGCTAAAGAAAATCCCAAGCTTTTCCACAGCTTTATCAGAGGAAAACTGAAGGTAAAAGAACAGGTTTTAAGGCTAAAGAGAGCGGATGGAAGCATCACTGAGACGGACGAAGAGATCTGCAAAGAATTGAACAAGGAGTTTCAGTCAGTATTTACAGTAGAAAATACCCCACCCCCTCAGATTGCAGTGATAGAAGCTCAAGGGCCGGTATTAGAGAACATCAACCTTACAGCCACAGAGGTATGCAAAGCGCTGATGGATTTAGATGTTCATAAAGCTACAGGTCCTGATGACATATCCCCTCATTTGCTTAAAAAATGCACAAACACAATATCAGTGGCACTAAGTATCATATTTAAGGAGTCACTGGAGTCGGGGGAGATTCCAAGATGCTGGAAACAAGCAAATGTGATACCTATCTTCAAAAAGGGAAGGAGGGATACGGCTCTGAACTATAGACCAGTTTCCTTGACCAGCATAGTTTGCAAAGTTATGGAGAAACTACTAAGGAAACATATCTCTCTTCACTTGGAATCCTTCAACTTTTTGTCAGTGAGGCAACATGGCTTCAGAGAAGGAAGATCAACAGTAACAAACTTATTAGAATTTTATGATGAGGTAAGCCAAATCTTACAGGAAAGAGAGGGCTGGGCAGATTGCATATTCCTAGACTTCCAGAAAGCGTTTGACACTGTTCCACATGGGAGACTTATTAGGAAGCTGCAATCAATGGCGAGAATAGGTGGAAATGTCTTGGAATGGATAAAAACTTACTTAGAAGGAAGGGAACAGAGGGTTAGAGTAAGACACTCAGTGTCTGAATGGAGAAGAGTTAGTAGTGGAGTTCCACAGGGTTCAGTTTTAGGGCCACTTTTGTTCCTTGTATATGTAAATGACCTACCAGAGTCTGTAAATTCATTCATGAATATGTTTGCAGATGATGCAAAGATTGTGAAGAAAGTAAAAAACGAGAACAATGGTAGAGAACTTCAGGAGGATCTAAATAATCTGCATGAGTGGTCAGAAAAGTGGGTAATGAAATTCAATACTTCCAAATGTAAGGTAATGAGAATGGGTACAAGTGCAAGAAGGCCCAAGCTTGACTACTCGGTGGCTGGAGTACAACTTCAAGAGACAGAAAATGAGAGAGTAAACATACTGGCAGATTTGTCTCCAGAAATACATATAAATGGCATAGTAAGGGCAGCATATTCATTCTTATCAAATGTAAGGGTAGCCTTCAGGCACATGGACAAGGAAATGTTCAGAAATATTTATGTAACCTATGTGAGGCCAAAACTCGAATATGCAGCCCCCTTTTGGAATCCGCACTTGAAAAAGCACATAGCTAAGCTTGAAAAAGTTCAAAGACATGCCACAAAACTGGTGCCACAAATACGCAATCTCGGTTATGATGAGAGGCTGAGGGAATTAGACTTGCCATCACTCGAAGCTAGAAGAGTAAGGGGGGATATGGCGACAGTCTTTAAATTCCTTCATGGTTATGATAGAGTGGATAGGGATCGATATTTCGATATGGCTGGCTCTAGAACTAGAGGTCATAGTTTGAAGCTTCGTAAGAAAACTTGTTTGCAGGATGTAAGGAAATACTTTTTCAGTGTAAGAGTAGTTGATAATTGGAATTGGCTAAGCGAGGAGGTAGTTAATGCTATCTCAATCCATAGTTTTAAGGACAGGTATGATAAGTATCACTAAGTCTAAAAATGGAACCGATCAGGAGACGGGAAGATACGAGCTTTGGGCTCTTTCCCGTAAACACAATTAGGTAATCAATTAGGTAATCACACACATATTGAAAATATAGAGTATGAACCACCAATTGGAAAGAGTGACCACTGTGTGTTGTTGATGGAGTATATCATTGAAGACATTCTTCCTGAGAGTAGAGGCACTGAGGACATGAGGAGGAACTATCCGAAAGGAGATTACATCAAAATAAATGAGCTTTTTGCAGTTATTGACTGGAGAACCTTATTTTACAACAAATCTGTACAAGAAATGTATGACATCTTTTGTGAGAAATATGGGAAGATAGTAGATTGCTGCATACCTGTCACCAAAGTAGGTGTAATTCATGCCAGAGAGAAATGGTTCGATAATGGGTGTAAAAGAGCTAAGGAGTGAAAAGACAAATGGTGGAAAAGGTATAGGAGGAGAAAAAACATAAATGCCTGACAAACCTACAAAAGAGCAAGAAATGACTACCTAAGTAAAAGGAGAGAGGCAGAGAGAGATTATGAGAGGGACATCACCAGGAAGGCTAAAGAAAATCCCAAGCTTTTCCACAGCTTTATCAGAGGAAAACTGAAGGTAAAAGAACAGGTTTTAAGGCTAAAGAGAGCGGATGGAAGCATCACTGAGACGGACGAAGAGATCTGCAAAGAATTGAACAAGGAGTTTCAGTCAGTATTTACAGTAGAAAATACCCCACCCCCTCAGATTGCAGTGATAGAAGCTCAAGGGCCGGTATTAGAGAACATCAACCTTACAGCCACAGAGGTATGCAAAGCGCTGATGGATTTAGATGTTCATAAAGCTACAGGTCCTGATGACATATCCCCTCATGTGCTTAAAAAATGCGCAAACACAATATCAGTGGCACTAAGTATCATATTTAAGGAGTCACTGGAGTCGGGGGAGATTCCAAGATGCTGGAAACAAGCAAATGTGATACCTATCTTCAAAAAGGGAAAGAGGGATACGGCTCTGAACTATAGACCAGTTTCCTTGACCAGCATAGTTTGCAAAGTTATGGAGAAACTACTAAGGAAACATATCTCTCTTCACTTGGAATCTTTCAACTTTTTGTCAGTGAGGCAACATGGCTTCAGAGAAGGAAGATCAACAGTAACAAACTTATTAGAATTTTATGATGAGGTAAGCCAAATCTTACAGGAAAGAGAGGGCTGGGCAGATTGCATATTCCTAGACTTCCAGAAAGCGTTTGACACTGTTCCACATGGGAGATTTATTAGGAAGCTGCACTCAATGGCTAGAATAGGTGGAAATGTCTTGGAATGGATAAAAACTTACTTAGAAGGAAGGGAACAGAGGGTTAGAGTAAGACACTCAGTGTCTGAATGGAGAAGAGTTAGTAGTGGAGTTCCACAGGGTTCAGTTTTAGGGCCACTTTTGTCTCTTGTATATGTAAATGACCTACCAGAGTCTGTAAATTCATTCATGAATATGTTTGCAGATGATGCAAAAATTGTGAAGAAAGTAAAAAACGAGAACAATGGTAGAGAACTTCAGGAGGATCTAAATAATCTGCATGAGTGGTCAGAAAAGTGGCTAATGAAATTCAATACCTCAAAATGTAAGGTAATGAGAATGGGTACAAGTGCAAGAAGGCCCAAGCTTGACTACTCGGTGGCTGGAGTACAACTTCAAGAGACAGAAAATGAGAGAGATCTAGGAGTAAACATACTGGCAGATTTGTCTCCAGAAATACATATAAATGGCGTAGTAAGGGCAGCATATGCATTCTTATCAAATGTAAGGGTAGCCTTCAGGCACATGGACAAGGAAATGTTCAGAAATATTTATGTAACCTATGTGAGGCCAAAACTCGAATATGCAGCCCCCTTTTGGAATCCGCACTTGAAAAAGCACATAGCTAAGCTTGAAAAAGTTCAAATACATGCCACGAAACTGGTGCCAGAAATACGCAATCTCGGATATGATGAGAGGCTGAGGGAATTAGACTTGCCATCACTCGAAGCTAGAAGAGTAAGGGGGGATATGGTGACAGTCTTTAAATTCCTTCATGGTTATGATAGAGTGGATAGGGATCGATATTTCGATATGGCTGGCTCTAGAACTAGAGGTCATAGTTTGAAGCTTCGTAAGAAAACTTCTTTGCAGGATGTAAGGAAATACTTTTTCAGTGTAAGAGTAGTTGATAATTGGAATTGGCTAAGCGAGGAGGTAGTTAATGCTATCTCAATCCATAGTTTTAAGGACAGGTACGATAAGTATCACTAAGTCTAAAATGGAAGCGATCAGGAGACGGGAAGATACGAGCTTTGGGCTCTTTCCCGTAAACACAACTAGGTAATCACAATTAGGTAATCACACACACACACACCCAGATTGCAGTGATAGAAGCTCAAGGGCCGGTATTAGAGAACATCAACCTTACAGCCACAGAGGTATGCAAAGCGCTGATGGATTTAGATGTTCATAAAGCTACAGGTCCTGATGACATATCCCCTCATGTGCTTAAGAAATGCGCAAACACAATATCAGTGGCACCAAGTATCATATTTAAGGAGTCACTGGAGTCGGGGGAGATTCCAAGATGCTGGAAACAAGCAAATGTGATACCTATCTTCAAAAAGGGAAGGAGGGATACGGCTCTGAACTATAGACCAATTTCCTTGACCAGCATAGTTTGCAAAGTTATGGAGAAACTACTAAGGAAACATATCTCTCTTCACTTGGAATCCTTCAACTTTTTGTCAGTGAGGCAACATGACTTCAGAGAAGGTAGATCAACAGTAACAAACTTATTAGAATTTTATGATGAGGTAAGCCAAATCTTACAGGAAAGAGAGGGCTGGGCAGATTGCATATTCCTAGACTTCCAGAAAGCGTTTGACACTGTTCCACATGGGAGACTTATTAGGAAGCTGCACTCAATGGCTAGAATAGGTGGAAATGTTTTGGAATGGATAAAAACTTACTTAGAAGGAAGGGAACAGAGGGTTAGAGTAAGACACTCATTGTCTGAATGGAGAAGAGTTAGTAGTGGAGTTCCACAGGGTTCAGTTTTAGGGCCACTTTTGTTCCTTGTATATGTAAATGACCTACCAGAGTCTGTAAATTCATTCATGAATATGTTTGCAGATGATGCAAAGATTGTGAAGAAAGTAAAAAACGAGAACAATGGTAGAGAACTTCAGGAGGATCTAAATAATCTGCATGAGTGGTCAGAAAAGTGGCTAATGAAATTCAATACCTCAAAATGTAAGGTAATGAGAATGGGTACAAGTGCAAGAAGGCCCAAGCTTGACTACTCGGTGGCTGGAGTACAACTTCAAGAGACAGAAAATGAGAGAGATCTAGGAGTAAACATACTGGCAGATTTGTCTCCAGAAATACATATAAATGGCATAGTAAGGGCAGCATATGCATTCTTATCAAATGAAAGGGTAGCCTTCAGGCACATGGACAAGGAAATGTTCAGAAATATTTATGTAACCTATGTGAGGCCGAAACTCGAATATGCAGCCCCCTTTTGGAATCCGCACTTGAAAAAGCACATAGCTAAGCTTGAAAAAGTTCAAAGACATGCCACGAAACTGGTGCCAGAAATACGCAATCTCGGTTATGATGAGAGGCTGAGGGAATTAGACTTGCCATCACTCGAAGCTAGAAGAGTGAGGGGGGATATGGTGACAGTCTTTAAATTCCTTCATGGTTATGATAGAGTGGATAGGGATCGATATTTCGATATGGCTGGCTCTAGAACTAGAGGTCATAGTTTGAAGCTTCGTAAGAAAACTTCTTTGCAGGATGTAAGGAAATACTTTTTCAGTGTAAGAGTAGTTGATAATTGGAATTGGCTAAGCGAGGAGGTAGTTAATGCTATCTCAATCCATAGTTTTAAGGACAGGTACGATAAGTATCACTAAGTCTAAAATGGAACCGATCAGGAGACGGGAAGATACGAGCTTTGGGCTCTTTCCCGTAAACACAATTAGGTAATCACAATTAGGTAATCACACACACACACACCCAGATTGCAGTGATAGAAGCTCAAGGGCCGGTATTAGAGAACATCAACCTTACAGCCACAGAGGTATGCAAAGCGCTGATGGATTTAGATGTTCATAAAGCTACAGGTCCTGATGACATATCCCCTCATGTGCTTAAGAAATGCGCAAACACAATATCAGTGGCACCAAGTATCATATTTAAGGAGTCACTGGAGTCGGGGGAGATTCCAAGATGCTGGAAACAAGCAAATGTGATACCTATCTTCAAAAAGGGAAGGAGGGATACGGCTCTGAACTATAGACCAATTTCCTTGACCAGCATAGTTTGCAAAGTTATGGAGAAACTACTAAGGAAACATATCTCTCTTCACTTGGAATCCTTCAACTTTTTGTCAGTGAGGCAACATGACTTCAGAGAAGGTAGATCAACAGTAACAAACTTATTAGAATTTTATGATGAGGTAAGCCAAATCTTACAGGAAAGAGAGGGCTGGGCAGATTGCATATTCCTAGACTTCCAGAAAGCGTTTGACACTGTTCCACATGGGAGACTTATTAGGAAGCTGCACTCAATGGCTAGAATAGGTGGAAATGTTTTGGAATGGATAAAAACTTACTTAGAAGGAAGGGAACAGAGGGTTAGAGTAAGACACTCAGTGTCTGAATGGAGAAGAGTTAGTAGTGGAGTTCCACAGGGTTCAGTTTTAGGGCCACTTTTGTTCCTTGTATATGTAAATGACCTACCAGAGTCTGTAAATTCATTCATGAATATGTTTGCAGATGATGCAAAGATTGTGAAGAAAGTAAAAAAACGAGAACAATGGTAGAGAACTTCAGGAGGATCTAAATAATCTGCATGAGTGGTCAGAGAAGTGGCTAATGAAATTCAATACTTCCAAATGTAAGGTAATGAGAATGGGTACAAGTGCAAGAAGGCCCAAGCTTGACTACTCGGTGGCTGGAGTACAACTTCAAGAGACAGAAAATGAGAGAGATCTAGGAGTAAACATACTGGCAGATTTGTCTCCAGAAATACATATAAATGGCATAGTAAGGGCAGCATATGCATTCTTATCAAATGTAAGGGTAGCCTTCAGGCACATGGACAAGGAAATGTTCAGAAATATTTATGTAACCTATGTGAGGCCAAAACTCGAATATGCAGCCCCCTTTTGGAATCCTCACTTGAAAAAGCACATAGCTAAGCTTGAAAAAGTTCAAAGACATGCCACGAAACTGGTGCCAGAAATACGCAATCTCGGTTATGATGAGAGGCTGAGGGAATTAGACTTGCCATCACTCGAAGCTAGAAGAGTAAGGGGGGATATGGTGACAGTCTTTAAATTCCTTCATGGTTATGATAGAGTGGATAGGGATCGATATTTCGATATGGCTGGCTCTAGAACTAGAGGTCATAGTTTGAAGCTTCGTAAGAAAACTTGTTTGCAGGATGTAAGGAAATACTTTTTCAGTGTAAGAGTAGTTGATAATTGGAATTGGCTAAGCGAGGAGGTAGTTAATGCTATCTCAATCCATAGTTTTAAGGACAGGTATGATAAGTATCACTAAGTCTAAAAATGGAAGCGATCAGGAGACGGGAAGATACGAGCTTTGGGCTCTTTCCCGTAAACACAATTAGGTAATCAATTAGGTAATCACACACATATTGAAAATATAGAGTATGAACCACCAATTGGAAAGAGTGACCACTGTGTGTTGTTGATGGAGTATATCATTGAAGACATTCTTCCTGAGAGTAGAGGCACTGAGGACATGAGGTGGAACTATCCGAAAGGAGATTACATCAAAATGAATGAGCCTTTTGCAGTTATTGACTGGAGAACCTTATTTTACAACAAATCTGTACAAGAAATGTATGACATCTTTTGTGAGAAATATGGGAAGATAGTAGATTGCTGCATACCTGTCACCAAAGTAGGTGTAATTCATGCCAGAGAGAAATGGTTCGATAATGGGTGTAAAAGAGCTAAGGAGTGAAGAGACAAATGCTGGAAAAGGTATAGGAGGAGAAAAAACATAAATGCCTGGCAAACCTACAAAAGAGCAAGAAATGACTACCTAAGTAAAAGGAGAGAGGCAGAGAGAGATTATGAGAGGGACATCACCAGGAAGGCTAAAGAAAATCCCAAGCTTTTCCACAGCTTTATCAGAGGAAAACTGAAGGTAAAAGAACAGGTTTTAAGGCTAAAGAGAGCGGATGGAAGCATCACTGAGATGGACGAAGAGATCTGCAAAGAATTGAACAAGGAGTTTCAGTCAGTATTTACAGTAGAAAATACCCCACCCCCTCAGATTGCAGTGATAGAAGCTCAAGGGCCGGTATTAGAGAACATCAACCTTACAGCCACAGAGGTATGCAAAGCGCTGATGGATTTAGATGTTCATAAAGCTACAGGTCCTGATGACATATCCCCTCATGTGCTTAAAAAATGCGCAAACACAATATCAGTGGCACTAAGTATCATATTTAAGGAGTCACTGGAGTCGGGGGAGATTCCAAGATGCTGGAAACAAGCAAATTTGATACCTATCTTCAAAAAGGGAAAGAGGGATACGGCTCTGAACTATAGACCAGTTTCCTTGACCAGCATAGTTTGCAAAGTTATGGAGAAACTACTAAGGAAACATATCTCTCTTCACTTGGAATCTTTCAACTTTTTGTCAGTGAGGCAACATGGCTTCAGAGAAGGAAGATCAACAGTAACAAACTTATTAGAATTTTATGATGAGGTAAGCCAAATCTTACAGGAAAGAGAGGGCTGGGCAGATTGCATATTCCTAGACTTCCAGAAAGCGTTTGACACTGTTCCACATGGGAGACTTATTAGGAAGCTGCAATCAATGGCTAGAATAGGTGGAAATGTCTTGGAATGGATAAAAACTTACTTAGAAGGAAGGGAACAGAGGGTTAGAGTAAGACACTCAGTGTCTGAATGGAGAAGAGTTAGTAGTGGAGTTCCACAGGGTTCAGTTTTAGGGCCACTTTTGTTCCTTGTATATGTAAATGACCTACCAGAGTCTGTAAATTCATTCATGAATATGTTTGCAGATGATGCAAAGATTGTGAAGAAAGTAAAAAACGAGAGCAATGGTAGAGAACTTCAGGAGGATCTAAATAATCTGCATGAGTGGTCAGAAAAGTGGCTAATGAAATTCAATACCTCAAAATGTAAGGTAATGAGAATGGGTACAAGTGCAAGAAGGCCCAAGCTTGACTACTCGGTGGCTGGAATACAACTTCAAGAGACAGAAAATGAGAGAGATCTAGGAGTAAACATACTGGCAGATTTGTCTCCAGAAATACATATAAATGGCGTAGTAAGGGCAGCATATGCATTCTTATCAAATGTAAGGGTAGCCTTCAGGCACATGGACAAGGAAATGTTCAGAAATATTTATGTAACCTATGTGAGGCCAAAACTCGAATATGCAGCCCCCTTTTGGAATCCGCACTTGAAAAAGCACATAGCTAAGCTTGAAAAAGTTCAAAGACATGCCACGAAACTGGTGCCAGAAATACGCAATCTCGGATATGATGAGAGGCTGAGGGAATTAGACTTGCCATCACTCGAAGCTAGAAGAGTAAGGGGGGATATGGTGACAGTCTTTAAATTCCTTCATGGTTATGATAGAGTGGATAGGGATCGATATTTCGATATGGCTGGCTCTAGAACTAGAGGTCATAGTTTGAAGCTTCGTAAGAAAACTTCTTTGCAGGATGTAAGGAAATACTTTTTCAGTGTAAGAGTAGTTGATAATTGGAATTGGCTAAGCGAGGAGGTAGTTAATGCTATCTCAATCCATAGTTTTAAGGACAGGTACGATAAGTATCACTAAGTCTAAAATGGAAGCGATCAGGAGACGGGAAGATACGAGCTTTGGGCTCTTTCCCGTAAACACAATTAGGTAATCACAATTAGGTAATCACACACACACACACCCAGATTGCAGTGATAGAAGCTCAAGGGCCGGTATTAGAGAACATCAACCTTACAGCCACAGAGGTATGCAAAGCGCTGATGGATTTAGATGTTCATAAAGCTACAGGTCCTGATGACATATCCCCTCATGTGCTTAAGAAATGCGCAAACACAATATCAGTGGCACCAAGTATCATATTTAAGGAGTCACTGGAGTCGGGGGAGATTCCAAGATGCTGGAAACAAGCAAATGTGATACCTATCTTCTAAAAGGGAAGGAGGGATACGGCTCTGAACTATAGACCAGTTTCCTTGACCAGCATAGTTTGCAAAGTTATGGAGAAACTACTAAGGAAACATATCTCTCTTCACTTGGAATCCTTCAACTTTTTGTCAGTGAGGCAACATGACTTCAGAGAAGGTAGATCAACAGTAACAAACTTATTAGAATTTTATGATGAGGTAAGCCAAATCTTACAGGAAAGAGAGGGCTGGGCAGATTGCATATTCCTAGACTTCCAGAAAGCATTTGACACTGTTCCACATGGGAGACTTATTAGGAAGCTGCACTCAATGGCTAGAATAGGTGGAAATGTTTTGGAATGGATAAAAACTTACTTAGAAGGAAGGGAACAGAGGGTTAGAGTAAGACACTGAGTGTCTGAATGGAGAAGAGTTAGTAGTGGAGTTCCACTGGGTTAAGTTTTAGGGCCACTTTTGTTCCTTGTATATGTAAATGACCTACCAGAGTCTGTAAATTCATTCATGAATATGTTTGCAGATGATGCAAAGATTGTGAAGAAAGTAAAAAACGAGAACAATGGTAGAGAACTTCAGGAGGATCTAAATAATCTGCATGAGTGGTCAGAAAAGTGGCTAATGAAATTCAATACTTCCAAATGTAAGGTAATGAGAATGGGTACAAGTGCAAGAAGGCCCAAGCTTGACTACTCGGTGGCTGGAGTACAACTTCAAGAGACAGAAAATGAGAGAGATCTAGGAGTAAACATACTGGCAGATTTGTCTCCAGAAATACATATAAATGGCATAGTAAGGGCAGCATATGCATTCTTATCAAATGTAAGGGTAGCCTTCAGGCACATGGACAAGGAAATGTTCAGAAATATTTATGTAACCTATGTGAGGCCAAAACTCGAATATGCAGCCCCCTTTTGGAATCCGCACTTGAAAAAGCACATAGCTAAGCTTGAAAAAGTTCAAAGACATGCCACGAAACTTGTGCCAGAAATACGCAATCTCAGTTATGATGAGAGGCTGAGGGAATTAGACTTACCATCACTGAAACTAGAAGAGTGAGGGGGATATGGTGACAGTCTTTGAATTCCTTCATGGTTATGATAGAGTGGATAGGGATCGATATTTTGATATGGCTGGCTCTAGAACTAGAGGTCATAGTTTGAAGCTTCGTAAGAAATCTTCTTTGCAGGATGTAAGGAAATACTTTTTCAGTGTAAGAGTAGTTGATAATTGGAATTGGCTAAGCGAGGAGGTAGTTAATGCTATCTCAATCCATAGTTTTAAGGACAGGTATGAAAGTATCACTAAGTCTAAAATGGAAGCGATCAGGAGACGGGAAGATACGAGCTTTGGGCTCTTTCCCGTAAACACAATTAGGTAATCACGCACTATATCACACATACACGCACACACAATAAAAATGAAAGACGTTGTGATGGAAAGGGCAAACCCACTCATCAGACAGGCACTTGATAAGGAGAAGACAGTGGTAATCTCAGGCATAAGCGAGTCCCAGGAGCCAACATGGCAGGGGAGACTTGAAGAAAATAAAGCTAGGGTTGTAGACCTGATAAGAAAGCTTGGAGTAGTATGTGGTCTTGAGGATATTGTAAACATACACCAACTAGGTAAATATTCGAGGGAAGGAAAGCCGAGACCAAGAAAAGTAACCTTTGAGAGAGGGGAAACATGTAGGGAAATATTGTTGAGAAAAAAAAGTCTAAAAGACCTTCAAGAATTCAAAGAAGTGTTCATTAGACAATACAGAACACAGGAAGAGATGGGAAAGATCAAAAACTTGTTGCAAGAGGCAAGAAGGTTAAATGATGAAAGAAATGAAGAAGAGAAGAAAAATTTTCGTTACAGAGTTCTTCCAGACAAAGGGGAGATAAAGAAGATAATGACAGAAAATCAGGGGATGGGGCCTCATTAAGATTGTTATACACAAATGCTGATGGATTAGCTGGTAAGGCAGTAGAATTAAAAGATAGGATTCACAACAGTAAGGCAGATATAGTAGCAATTACAGAGACTACGTTGAGTGAGGACATAAACAGTGTCACAGTTTTTCCTAAGGGTTTCAGAATACTAAGGGTTGAAAGATCTGAGACGACTGGTGGAGGGATAGCACTGCTCATAAGTGAAAGGATTCAAGTCGAAGAAATAAACTTGGCTATAGAAAGTGAGTTCAAGGAATTTCTTGTTGCTCGCATAAATACTGGGTCAGAGAGCATTATAATAACTGTTGTATACAACCCACCAAGGAACCAAAATAGGCTTGAAGTTTATGAGGAAAGTCATATAGGTACTATTGAAGGCATAAACTCAGTTGTTAACATGGCATGGGAAAAAAAATGTAGGATTTTGATTATGGGAGACTTTAATCATAAAGAGATAGATTGGATAAATCTTGACCCACACAGTGGTGAGGACTCATTCGGGGCAAGATTCCTAGATTGCGTACAAGGGAATTTCCTACACCAACATGTAATGGAACCAACAAGGGCCAGGGGTGGGGATGAGCCATCACTACTTGATCTAGTGTTCACAGATAATGTGTTGGATATTGAAAAAATTGAGTATGAACCACCAATTGGAAAGAGTGACCACTGTGTGTTGTTGATGGAGTATATCATTGAAGATATTCTTCCTGAGAGTAGAGGCACTGAGGACATGAGGAGGATCTATCGGAAAGGAGATTACATCAAAATGAATGAGCTTTTGCAGTTATTGACTGGAGAACCTTATTTTACAACAAATCTGTACAAGAAATGTATGACATCTTTTGTAAGAAATATGGGATGATAGTAGATTGCTGCATACCTTTCACCAAAGTAGGTGTAATTCATGCCAGAGAGAGATGGTTCAATAATGGGTGTAAAAGAGCTAAGGAGTGGAGAGACAAATGCTGGAAAAGGTATAGGAGGAGAAAAAACATAAATGCCTGGCAAACCTACAAAAGAGCAAGAAATGACTACCTAAGTAAAAGGAGAGAGGCAGAGAGAGACTATGAGAGGGACATCACCAGGAAGGCTAAAGAAAATCCCAAGCTTTTCCACAGCTTTATCAGAGGAAAACTGAAGGTAAAAGAACAGGTTTTAAGGCTAAAGAGAGCGGATGGAAGCATCACTGAGACGGATGAAGAGATCTGCAAAGAATTGAACAAGGAGTTTCAGTCAGTATTTTCAGTAGAAAATACCCCACCCCCTCAGATTGCAGTGATAGAAGCTCAAGGGCCGGTATTAGAGAACATCAACCTTACAGCCACAGAGGTATGCAAAGCGCTGATGGATTTAGATGTTCATAAAGCTACAGGTCCTGATGACATATCCCCTCATGTGCTTAAAAAATGCGCAAACACAATATCAGTGGCACTAAGTATCATATTTAAGGAGTCACTGGAGTCGGGGGAGATTCCAAGATGCTGGAAACAAGCAAATGTGATACCTATCTTCAAAAAGGGAAGGAGGGATACGGCTCTGAACTATAGACCAGTTTCCTTGACCAGCATAGTTTGCAAACTTATGGAGAAACTACTAAGGAAACATATCTCTCTTCACTTGGAATCCTTCAACTTTTTGTCAGTGAGGCAACATGGCTTCAGAGAAGGTAGATCAACAGTAACAAACTTATTAGAATTTTATGATGAGGTAAGCCAAATCTTACAGGAAAGAGAGGGCTGGGCAGATTGCATATTCCTAGACTTCCAGAAAGCGTTTGACACTGTTCCACATGGGAGACTTATTAGGAAGCTGCAATCAATGGCTAGAATAGGTGGAAATGTTTTGGAATGGATAAAAACTTACTTAGAAGGAAGGGAACAGAGGGTTAGAGTAAGACACTCAGTGTCTGAATGGAGAAGAGTTAGTAGTGGAGTTCCACAGGGTTCAGTTTTAGGGCCACTTTTGTTCCTTGTATATGTAAATGACCTACCAGAGTCTGTAAATTCATTCATGAATATGTTTGCAGATAATGCAAAGATTGTGAAGAAAGTAAAAAACGAGAACAATGGTAGAGAACTTCAGGAGGATCTAAATAATCTGCATGAGTGGTCAGAAAAGTGGCTAATGAAATTCAATACTTCAAAATGTAAGGTAATGAGAATGGGTACAAGTGCAAGAAGGCCCAAGCTTGACTACTCGGTGGCTGGAGTACAACTTCAAGAGACAGAAAATGAGAGAGATCTAGGAGTCAACATACTGGCAGATTTGTCTCCAGAAATACATATAAATGGCATAGTAAGGGCAGCATATGCATTCTTATCAAATGTAAGGGTAGCCTTCAAGCACATGGACAAGGAAATGTTCAGAAATATTTATGTAACCTATGTGAGGCCAAAACTCGAATATGCAGCCCCCTTTTGGAATCCGCACTTGAAAAAGCACATAGCTAAGCTTAAAAAAGTTCAAAGACATGCCACGAAACTGGTGCCAGAAATACGCAATCTCAGTTATGATGAGAGGCTGAGGGAATTAGACTTACCATCACTGGAAGCTAGAAGAGTGAGGGTGGATATGGTGACAGTCTTTAAATTCCTTCATGGTTATGATAGAGTGGATAGGGATCGATATTTTGATATGGCTCTCTCTAGAACTAGAGGTCATAGTTTGAAGGTTCGTAAGAAAACTTCTCTGCAGGATGTAAGGAAATACTTTTTCAGTGTAAGAGTAGTTGATAATTGGAATTGGCTAAGCGAGGAGGTAGTTAATGCTATCTCAATCCATAGTTTTAAGGACAGGTATGAAAGTATCACTAAGTATAAAATGGAAGCGATCAGGAGACGGGAAGATACGAGCTTTGGGCTCTTTCCCGCAAACACAATTAGGTAATCACGCACTATATCACACATACACGCACACACACAAAAAATGAAAGACGTTGTGATGGAAAGGGCAAACCCACTCATCAGACAGGCACTTGATAAGGAGAAGACAGTGGTAATCTCAGGCATAAGCGAGTCCCAGGAGCCAACATGGCAGGGGAGACTTGAAGAAAATAAACCTAGGGTTGTAGACCTGATAAGAAAGCTTGGAGTAGTATGTGGTCTTGAGGATATTGTAAGCATACACCAACTAGGTAAATATTCTAGGGAAGGAAAGCCGAGACCAACAAAAGTAACCTTTGAGAGAGGGGAAACATGTAGGGAAATATTGTTGAGAAAAAAAGTCTAAAAGACCTTCAAGAATTCAAAGAAGTGTTCATTAGACAATACAGAACACAGGAAGAGATGGGAAAGATCAAAAACTTGTTGCAAGAGGCAAGAAGGTTAAATGATGAAAGAAATGAAGAAGAGAAGAAAAATTTTCGTTACAGAGTTCTTCCAGACAAAGGGGAGATAAAGAAGATAATGACAGAAGATCAGGGGATGGGGCCTCATTAAGATTGTTATACACAAATGCTGATGGATTAGTTGGTAAGGCAGTAGAATTAAAAGATAGGATTCACAACAGTAAGGCAGATATAGTAGCAATTACAGAGACTACGTTGAGTGAGGACATAAACAGTGTCACAGTTTTTCCTAAGGGTTTCAGAATACTAAGGGTTGAAAGATCTGAAACGACTGGTGGAGGGATAGCACTGCTCATAAGTGAAAGGATTCAAGTCGAAGAAATAAACTTGGCTATAGAAAGTGAGTTCAAGGAATTTCTTGTTGCTCGCATAAATACTGGGTCAGAGAGCATTATAATAACTGTTGTATACAACCCACCAAGGAACCAAAATAGGCTTGAAGTTTATGAGGAAAGTCATATAGGTACTATTGAAGTCATAAACTCAGTTGTTAACATGGCACGGGAAAAAAAATGTAGGATTTTGATTATGGGAGACTTTAATCATAAAGAGATAGATTGGATAAATCTTGACCCACACAGTGGTGAGGACTCATTCGGGGCAAGATTCCTAGATTGCGTACAAGGGAATTTCCTACACCAACATGTAATGGAACCAACAAGGGCCAGGGGTGGGGATGAGCCATCACTACTTGATCTAGTGTTCACAGATAATGTGTTGGATATTGAAAAAATTGAGTATGAACCACCAATTGGAAAGAGTGACCACTGTGTGTTGTTGATGGAGTATATCATTGAAGATATTCTTCCTGAGAGTAGAGGCACTGAGGACATGAGGAGGAACTATCGGAAAGGAGATTACATCAAAATGAATGAGCTTTTGCAGTTATTGACTGGAGAACCTTATTTTACAACAAATCTGTACAAGAAATGTATGACATCTTTTGTAAGAAATATGGGAAGATAGTAGATTGCTGCATACCTTTCACCAAAGTAGGTGTAATTCATGCCAGAGAGAGATGGTTCAATAATGGGTGTAAAAGAGCTAAGGATTGGAGAGACAAATGCTGGAAAAGGTATAGGAGGAGAAAAAACATAAATGCCTGGCAAACCTACAAAAGAGCAAGAAATGACTACCTAAGTAAAAGGAGAGAGGCAGAGAGAGACTATGAGAGGGACATCACCAGGAAGGCTAAAGAAAATCCCAAGCTTTTCCACAGCTTTATCAGAGGAAAACTGAAGGTAAAAGAACAGGTTTTAAGGCTAAAGAGAGCGGATGGAAGCATCACTGAGACGGATGAAGAGATCTGCAAAGAACTGAATAAGGAGTTTCAGTCAGTATTTACAGCAGAAAATACCCCACCCCCTCAGATTGCAGTGATAGAAGCTCAAGGGCCGGTATTAGAGAACATCAACCTTACAGCCACAGAGGTATGCAAAGCGCTGATGGATTTAGATGTTCATAAAGCTACAGGTCCTGATGACATATCCCCTCATGTGCTTAAAAAATGCGCAAACACAATATCAGTGGCACTAAGTATCATATTTAAGGAGTCACTGGAGTCGGGGGAGATTCCAAGATGCTGGAAACAAGCAAATGTGATACCTATCTTCAAAAAGGGAAGGAGGGATACGGCTCTGAACTATAGACCAGTTTCCTTGACCAGCATAGTTTGCAAAGTTATGGAGAAACTACTAAGGAAACATCTCTCTTCACTTGGAATCCTTCAACTTTTTGTCAGTGAGGCAACATGGCTTCAGAGAAGGTAGATCAACAGTAACAAACTTATTAGAATTTTATGATGAGGTAAGCCAAATCTTACAGGAAAGAGAGGGCTGGGCAGATTGCATATTCCTAGACTTCCAGAAAGCGTTTGACACTGTTCCACATGGGAGACTTATTAGGAAGCTGCAATCAATGGCTAGAATAGGTGGAAATGTTTTGGAATGGATAAAAACTTACTTAGAAGGAAGGGAACAGAGGGTTAGAGTAAGACACTGAGTGTCTGAATGGAGAAGAGTTAGTAGTGGAGTTCCACAGGGTTCAGTTTTAGGGCCACTTTTGTTCCTTGTATATGTAAATGACCTACCAGAGTCTGTAAATTCATTCATGAATATGTTTGCAGATGATGCAAAGATTGTGAAGAAAGTGAAAAACGAGAACAATGGTAGAGAACTTCAGGAGGATCTAAATAATCTGCATGAGTGGTCAGAAAAGTGGCTAATGAAATTCAATACTTCAAAATGTAAGGTAATGAGAATGGCTACAAGTGCAAAGAAGGCCCAAGCTTGACTACTCGGTGGCTGGAGTACAACTTCAAGAGACAGAAAATGAGAGAGATCTAGGAGTAAACATACTGGCAGATTTGTCTCCAGAAATACATATAAATGGCATAGTAAGGGCAGCATATGCATTCTTATCAAATGTAAGGGTAGCCTTCAGGCACATGGACAAGGAAATGTTCAGAAATATTTATGTAACCTATGTGAGGCCAAAACTCGAATATGCAGCCCCCTTTTGGAATCCGCACTTGAAAAAGCACATAGCTAAGCTTGAAAAAGTTCAAAGACATGCCACGAAACTGGTGCCAGAAATACGCAATCTCAGTTATGATGAGAGGCTGAGGGAATTAGACTTACCATCACTGGAAGCTAGAAGAGTGAGGGGGGATATGGTGACAGTCTTTAAATTCCTTCATGGTTATGATAGAGTGGATAGGGATCGATATTTTGTTATGGCTGGCTCTAGAACTAGAGGTCATAGTTTGAAGCTTCGTAAGAAAACTTCTTTGCAGGATGTAAGGAAATACTTTTTCAGTGTAACAGTAGTTGATAATTGGAATTGGCTAAGCGAGGAGGTAGTTAATGCTATCTCAATCCATAGTTTTAAGGACAGGTATGATAAGTATCACTAAGTATAAAATGGAAGCGATCAGGAGATGGGAAGATACGAGCTTTGGGCTCTTTCCCGTAAACACAATTAGGTAATATCTTTAAGCTTGAAAAAGTTCAAAGACATGCCACGAAACTGGTGCCAGAAATACGCAATCTCAGTTATGATGAGAGGCTGAGGGAATTAGACTTACCATCACTGGAAGCTAGAAGAGTGAGGGGGGATATGGTGACAGTCTTTAAATTCCTTCATGGTTATGATAGAGTGGATAGGGATCGATATTTTGATATGGCTGGCTCTAGAACTAGAGGTCATAGTTTGAAGCTTCGTAAGAAAACTTCTTTGCAGGATGTAAGGAAATACTTTTTAAGTGTAAGAGTAGTTGATAATTGGAATTGGCTAAGCGAGGAGGTAGTTAATGCTATCTCAATCCATAGTTTTAAGGACAGGTATGATAAGTATGACTAAGTATAAAATGGAAGCCATCAGGAGACGGGAAGATACGAGCTTTGGGCTCTTTCCCGTAAACACAATTAGGTAATCACAATTAGGTAATCACAGACACACTGAGTGACACACGAAACTGCTCCTCTTAAATTACTACTTGTGCTTTGAGTGACTAAGTGCTTAGTGGAAAACTTTACCATAATTTCCATAAATCTGAAATCCTGCAGAATATTGTGAGTACAAAACTTATATTTGTTGTATGACGAGACTGTCCAAAATATTAAAGGAAAACAATTGAGAACATTTTCGTGAGGGGAGAGAGAAGCTGCCGTCCAGTTCTGCCTTGAAGGAAATTTAGAAGAGTTGCCAGAGGTGAAGCCATCACATCACATTACCTAATTTTTTGTGTAAACTGGGGAAAGCTCTTAAGCCGTTTACCTGATCCTGTGGTTCTATATATTGTTAAAATCAGTATCCTTCCCATTTATATTATTTTGTTAGTTAGTTTGATACACGAAATAATTGAATAATTAGCAAAAAAAAAAAAAAACATCCACCTGTCAACAGTACTGAGTTAAGTTGCCAAGTAGTACAGCTGTCTTATTTTCTTCATTTTTTTGCTTTTCTCTTAGCTTTCTCTTTTACTTTTTTCTTATTTTGTATATATATTGAGTTAAATGTAAAGTCTAATCCTGTGATAACATATCTTGGTTAGCAAGTGAGTTTATCAGTTAGGAAGAATATATAGCAGAAACAGGTGGGTGTCACCTCAGACACAAATTCGAATTTTCCTTCAGGTTTGACTTTTGTTTTTCATTTTCTTTTTATCCTTAAATTACCATGGTCAAGTTTTTAAGTTAAGATGTGTGTTACCAGAAAAGAGATAAACTGAGTCACTAAATAGCACTTATATGGAGATATAAAAATTCTGTGTGAAGCTTTATTAAAAGTTTTTCTCTTTTTTTTTTCCTCTTTCTCGTCTTCTTTCTATATTCTGTGAGAGGGAGAACATAAAAATGACGCCATCTCTGTCCCAAACCTCTCCCATCCATGGGTCGAGTAGGAGGGGTAGCCATTAGGGGACTTAAACAGAAAATCAAGAATTTAGAGGCAATGGTTATAAGCTTTGATGATAAAATTCGGAATATGGATGGAGAAATGAAAGAGAATGAAACACTCAGAGAGCAAATAAGATCTTTGGAGGAAGCAAATAAGCACAAGGGCAGGAGAGAAAGGAACTAGAAAAAAGAATAAAGAAGCTGGAAGGGGAAAAGAGTCAACTAGAATCTAGAATTTCTAAACAAGAAGATAAAAACAAACAGCTGAATGACAACCTAAAGGTATTAGAAGTTAGTTCACTGCTCTCTTCTGAGAGACGAGATTGCTGCTTGGAATGTCCAGATTAAGGAAAACATTGAACAGTTCAGAAAAGAGTTCCAGGAGCTGAATATGGAAAATGATGCCATGAAAACTTCCTTTGCTGATGCACTGAAGGGGAATGTGGCAGTAAAAGAGGCTGTAAAGGTGGTGGCACTGGAAAACATACAACAGTTGACTATAAAGAGACAGTAATCGAAAAAATGAAAGACGTTGTGATGGAAAGGGCAAACCCACTCATCAGACAGGCACTTGATAAGGAGAAGACAGTGGTAATCTCAGGCATAAGCGAATCCCAGGAGCCAACATGGCAAGGGAGACTTGAAGAAAATAAGGCTAGGGTTGTAGACCTGATAAGAAAGCTTGGAGTAGTTTGTGGTCCTGAGGATATTGTAAACATACACCAACTAGGTAAATATTCGAGGGAAGGAAAGCCGAGACCAACAAAAGTAACCTTTGAGAGAGGGGAAACATGTAGGGATATATTGTTGAGAAAAAAAGTCTAAAAGACCTTCAAGAATTCAAAGAAGTGTTCATTAGACGATACAGAACACAGGAAGAGATGGGAAAGATCAAAAACTTGTTGCAAGAGGCAAGAAGGTTAAATGATGAAAGAAATGAAGAAGAGAAGAAAAATTTTTGTTACAGAGTTCTTCCAGACAAAGGGGAGATAAAGAAGATAATGACAGAAGATCAGGGGATGGGGCCTCATTAAGATTGTTATACACAAATGCTGATGGATTAGCTGGTAAGGCAGTAGAATTGAAAGATAGGATTCACAACAGTAAGGCAGATATAGAAGCAATTACAGACTCTACGTTGAGTGAGGACATAAACAGTGTCACAGTTTTTCCTAAGGGCTTCAGAATACTAAGGGTTGAAAGATCTGAGAGGACTGGTGGAGGGATAGCACTGCTCATAAGTAAAAGGATTCAAGTTGAAGAAATAAACTTGGCTATAGAAAGTGAGTTCAAGGAATTTCTTGTTGCTCGCATAAATAATGGGTCAGAGAGCTTTATAATAACTGTTGTATACAACCCACCAAGGAACCAAAATAGGCTTGAAGTTTATGAGGAAAGTCATATAGGTACTATTGAAGTCATAAACTCAGTTGTTAACATGGCACGGGAAAAAAAAATGTAGGATTTTGATTATGGGAGACTTTAATCATAAAGAGATAGATTGGATAAATCTTGACCCACGCAGTGGTGAGGACTCATTCGGGGCAAGATTCCTAGATTGCGTACAAGGAAATTTCCTACACCAACATGTAATGGAACCAACAAGGGCCAGGGGTGGGGATGAGCCATCACTACTTGATCTAGTGTTCACAGATAATGTGTTGGATATTGAAAAAATTGAGTATGAACCACCAATTGGAAAGAGTGACCACTGTGTGTTGTTGATGGAGTATATCATTGAAGATATTCTTCCTGAGAATAGAGGCACTGAGGACATGAGGAGGAACTATCCGAAAGGAGATTACATCAAAATGAATGAGCTTTTGCAGTTATTGACTGGAGAACCTTATTTTACAACAAATCTGTACAAGAAATGTATGACATCTTTTGTGAGAAATATGGGAAGATAGTAGATTGCTGCATACCTGTCACCAAAGTAGGTGTAATTCATGCCAGAGAGAAATGGTTCGATAATGGGTGTAAAAGAGCTAAGGAGTGGAGAGACAAATGCTGGAAAAGGTATAGGAGGAGAAAAAACATAAATGCCTGGCAAACCTACAAAAGAGCAAGAAATGACTACCTAAGTAAAAGGAGAGAGGCAGAGAGAGACTATGAGAGGGACATCACCAGGAAGGCTAAAGAAAATCCCAAGCTTTTCCACAGCTTTATCAGAGGAAAACAGAAGGTAAAAGAACAGGTTTTAAGGCTAAAGAGAGCGGATGGAAGCATCACTGGGACGGATGAAGAGATCTGCAAAGAATTGAACAAGGAGTTTCAGTCAGTATTTACAGTAGAAAATACCCCACCCCCTCAGATTGCAGTGATAGAAGCTCAAGGGCCGGTATTAGAGAACATCAACCTTACAGCCACAGAGGTATGCAAAGCGCTGATGGATTTAGATGTTCATAAAGCTACAGGTCCTGATGACATATCCCCTCATGTGCTTAAAAAATGCGCAAACACAATATCAGTGGCACTATGTATCATATTTAAGGAGTCACTGGAGTCGGGGGAGATTCCAAGATGCTGGAAACAAGCAAATGTGATACCTATCTTCAAAAAGGGAAGGAGGGATACGGCTCTGAACTATAGACCAGTTTCCTTGACCAGCATAGTTTGCAAACTTATGGAGAAACTACTAAGGAAACATATCTCTCTTCACTTGGAATCCTTCAACTTTTTGTCAGTGAGGCAACATGGCTTCAGAGAAGGTAGATCAACAGTAACAAACTTATTAGAATTTTATGATGAGGTAAGCCAAATCTTACAGGAAAGAGAGGGCTGGGCAGATTGCATATTCCTAGACTTCCAGAAAGTGTTTGACACTGTTCCACATGGGAGACTTATTAGGAAGCTGCAATCTATGGCTAGAATAGGTGGAAATGTTTTGGAATGGATAAAAACTTACTTAGAAGGAAGGGAACAGAGGGTTAGAGTAAGACACTGAGTGTCTGAATGGAGAAGAGTTAGTAGTGGAGTTCCACAGGGTTCAGTTTTAGGGCCACTTTTGATCCTTGTATATGTAAATGACCTACCAGAGTCTGTAAATTCATTCATGAATATGTTTGCAGATGATGCAAAGATTGTGAAGAAAGCAAAAAACGAGAACAATGGTAGAGAACTTCAGGAGGATCTAAATAATCTGCATGAGTGGTCAGAAAAGTGGCTAATGAAATTCAATACTTCAAAATGTAAGGTAATGAGAATGGGTACAAGTGCAAGAAGGCCCAAGCTTGACTACTCGGTGGCTGGAGTACAACTTCAAGAGACAGAAAATGAGAGAGATCTAGGAGTAAACATACTGGCAGATTTGTCTCCAGAAATACATATAAATGGCATAGTAAGGGCAGCATATGCATTCTTATCAAATGTAAGGGTAGCCTTCAGGCACATGGACAAGGAAATGTTCAGAAATATTTATGTAACCTATGTGAGGCCAAAACTCGAATATGCAGCCCCCTTTTGGAATCCGCACTTGAAAAAGCACATAGCTAAGCTTGAAAAAGTTCAAAGACATGCTACGAAATTGGTGCCAGAAATACGCAATCTCAGTTATGATGAGAGGCTGAGGGAATTAGACTTACCATCATTGGAAGCTAGAAGAGTGAGGGGGGATATGGTGACAGTCTTTAAATTCCTTCATGGTTATGATAGAGTGGATAGGGATCGATATTTTGATATGGCTGGCTCTAGAACTAGAGGTCATAGTTTGAAGCTTCGTAAGAAAACTTCTTTTCAGGATGTAAGGAAATACTTTTTCAGTGTAAGAGTAGTTGATAATTGGAATTGGCTAAGCGAGGAGGTAGTTAATGCTATCTCAATCCATAGTTTTAAGGACAGGTATGATAAGTATCACTAAGTCTAAAATGGAAGCGATCAGGAGACGGGGAGATACGAGCTTTGGGCTCTTTCCCGTAAACACAATTAGGTAATCACAATTAGGTAATCACACACACTGAAACACATACGTACACTATTACACAAACACAAATTGGTTAGTGGAATATGCCTGGTTTTACTATTGTATTAATTGGTGCTCATATTTTTATGTAGTTATCATTATAATTCAAATTATATTTTATGCTTCCCAGCTATTACGTTTGATTTGTTTGAGTGTTACAAGTGTATATATTCTTTAACTTTGAAGCATATTATATCATATGTACGATAGTTATTGGACCCTAGAATATGGTTCTAGGTTAAATGAATTTGGAAGGACATTTATTCCTTCAGAACTACACACTGAAAAAAACCTGGAAACGAATTGATAACAGTTTTGAAAATATCCATATTTGCGTGTATTCTTCAATGACATTGAAAAGTATTGTAGATTTCCTTAAAATATGTTTCCGTTTAATGTGTCGAAATTTGCCCCATTGTCCTCTTATATAAATAATCCAGTGTCCCAACGCTCCAAGGATCCAAGAGGAGTAATTGAGGTATGTCTTGGATCGTGGTGATTGCTTTTTCTTTGGCTCGTCCACTTCCCTTACAGTGGGAAAGGGGGAGGCCACTCTATATATATATATATATATATATATATATATATATATATATATATATATATATATATATATATATATATATGTATGTATGTATGTATGTATGTATGTATGTATGTATGTATGTATGTATGTATGTATGTATGTATGTATGTATGTATGTATGTATGTATGTATGTATGTATGTATGTATGTATGTATGTATGTATGTATGTATGTATGTATGTATGTATGTATGTATGTATGTATGTATGTATGTATGTATGTATGTATGTATGTATGTATGTATGTATGTATGTATGTATGTATGTATGTATGTATGTATGTATGTATGTATGTATGTATGTATGTATGTATGTATGTATGTATGTATGTATGTATGTATGTATGTATGTATGTATGTATGTATGTATGTATGTATGTATGTATGTATGTATGTATGTATGTATGTATGTATGTATGTATGTATGTATGTATGTATGTATGTATGTATGTATGTATGTATGTATGTATGTATGTATGTATGTATGTATGTATGTATGTATGTATGTATGTATGTATGTAGGTAGGTAGGTAGGTAGGTAGGTAGGTAGGTAGGTAGGTAGGTAGGTAGGTAAGTAGAATTTTTCCAAGTGTACACAAAGCGGCAAACAAGATTCCTAGTCTACATTAATGTAACAGAAGAGAATTTCCTTCCAAGCTACTTCCTCTGGTTCAAGGTAAAGGCAACTACGGGATGTTGGAGTCAATCCAAAACCCTGGTACCGGCAGGTTTATAAAAGCCAAGGAATAGTTACTGTATATCTCTTCACTGTTTCAAGCACCAATTCCTTGTTTTCTTCCTGAAATTTTCGTTGCCTCGACCACCAGGGACCATGATCCTGCAAACGCAACTTAGCGTTGTGTCCTGACTCCTCGAAAGCGGTATCTGGAATTGTAGAGAGTGTGGTGATCTGTCTATCACACACAGTTTCATTAGTTATACCTTGTGTGAGTTTTATTGTAATACCATAAGTAGTATTGCATCAGCCTACATGTATATATTCGTTTGAGATACTATATTATAACTATCATTTATTTTGTCATTAATTCATCATTTTCTCATGAATAAATGGGATTTGTTTGTAAAGTTAATCTAAATCTTTGGAAGTCCTTAATTATGTAAAATATGATAAAAAAATATCATTTTATTTAAGAATGTGATGCTCGTCTGATTTGTTTACAGAACGGATGAGGACTTTCTCTGAAGACGGAACCAGGTTAGGACCTATTGTTAGTGACTCGTAAAACTCGTGTAAATTTACGAGCCTCCCATTTCGCCCCTTGGACTAGTGCTGTCGAATTTGTCAAGCAGTGACTGCGTTTCAATATTGTATAAAGTTCTTGTATTTTGCACAATCACTGAATATTCTTGGATATTCATCACACATCTTTTATTGTCCCTTCACATCTGACAAGTCATTACACTCTCCATCTCTGTTTCTCTTTACTTTATGTATTCTTCGTGCCCTGGCCCGATGAGGGCTGTTTTATTTCTTATTTTGGCCCGTCCTGGTGTCACAATCATAAAAAAAAAATAATTATTTCGATATTAAGTGTTGTTTGTTTTGATGTGTCCAGCAGTCGTGCCTGGAGCTATAACTCTTTGTCATTTTTGTAAAATTCACCTTATTGCCGCCTAAACTAGAGTAAAATTTATCCTTTTCTTTTAAGCTGAAATATTGCTCTCCATTATCATGTTAAGTTTTTTCAATCTATTTTTTCATTTTATTGATGAGTCTTTCATTTAAGCCTGGGTTTATGCAGTGTTCAGTTTAATATTATTTAGTGTATTTGTGTCATTAATCAGTGGGAGTTCTCCACTACTATTAATCAAACATAACTCATGCCCTTCCCCTTTAGTACCGTACAGCTTGTCTGTTATATTTAATTATAAGCCAGTAAGTTTTAGCCCAACTTTATTTGAAGTTGGTTGAGTAAATATTATTGTGTACGGTAGCCTGCAAAAACTGAGAGTAGACTATTCATTGACCAGGTGAAAGCAGGCATTCCGGGAATAGTCACCACATATTCTAGTTTTTTCTGGTCCTTCGAACCAGATGAAGCCTAGCCTAGCTAGCATACTTTACTACATTTACTGAATGAAATTTGGAATAGGCTACCTTTGGTATTGTTTTTGAACTTTGATATTAAAACACTGTACATAAATCCATGCCATATTTTTTGTGATATCACTGCTGATGTCGAATTCTTTTGTCCAAGGGAAGGTTTAGATTAGCTATTTGAATACATGCTTGTACAATCAAGTGTACCTAGGATATAGATATTATAATCCTAGTGAATTTAGGTATTCGTTTAGTTTGGTCACCTAGCCAAAATTATTGTGATTTGTATAAGGTAAAGATTAATCCAGCAAGATGTCTTTACCATCAATCGATGAAAGTAAAGCGTTTGAACTTTACAAGGTTGTAACCGACGATCTGATAGATATGCTCAGTTCTATAGAACATGACCTTAAAGCGTCTCCTCCACCATCCTTACGGTCGTTACAGTTTTCAGAAGAAGAACTTACAAAGTTGTATGAGTCCACTGATGTACATTGGACAGCTAGTCAAGATGCTATTGATAGTACACAGCTTAGCCAAGTTTCTAGAGAGCACAGAACTCTGAAGCAAAATGCCTATAAAGTGCTCATACAAATTAAGTCAGCTATAGATGATCATTTGTCCTTTGGTAGTCAAGCACAAGCTACAACTAGCCAAGCTCCTAGTCAGACAGTAGTACCTGCTAGACCCCCTCCACACCCTAAGTTGCCTGAGATTAAGATTCCTGAATATGATGGTCAGTTGAGTCAGTGGAATTGTTTTTGGGATTCCTTTAGTAGTTTAATTGATAGTCGTCAAGACATTGAGTCAGTATTGAAATTTAGCATGCTCAGATCTTATTTGAGAGGTAAAGCTTATAGAACCATTGAAGGTCGTCCCATAACTAGTGGTAATTGCAGTATTGCATTAAGTTTGTTGAGAAAATGCTTTGCTGACAATGACCTTTTGTTGCAACAATTACATTTAGATTTGATGGACATTAAACCCCCTAAACATAATTTAACTGAGTTGACCGAATTTCAGTTAACATTTCAAAGTTTGTTGATGCAGATAGAGGGTGTAGCCCAAGTGCCTTGTGATGACTACCTAATAAAATACATAATTGCTAAGAAACTTAGTCCTAAAACTTTAGAGTACCTATTTAATAAGTACAGTACTTATACTTTGATTATTACACAATTGAAGGATGGTATTGGACACCTTATCAAGGTCATGAAATGTGTTAGTATTCTCTCTGATCAGTCTAGGAATAAGCAAGGTTCACATTCTGATGCACATTCCAAAACTAAAGTAGTAGCTAGTCAGAATTCTAGTACAAATTCTAATCATAGGTTTAGTACAGTACCTAAACAAGTAGTTGTGTCCCAGACTCAAAATAAGTCTAATTCGTCATCTAGCAATTCAAGTACTTGGAACAAACCTTGTCTATTTTGTAAGGATATTCATAATACTAAGTTTTGTTCTAATTACGCAACTCATGAAGTCAGGAAGAACAGAGTTAGAGAGTTAGAACTATGTTTCGTGTGTATGCAGAAAGGCCATAGAGCCTCACAGTGTAGAGAGATGGCTGAGTGTAGAAATTTTAATGGCAAACATCGTACCTTTCTCTGCATGAAACTAACCAACCATAGTACTGCAGTTAATCAAGTGTCAGTTGCGTCTAATGCCCCAACAGTTATTAATAATGAAACTACCTTTATCAGTAACATTCCCACTAATCAAGTAGTAGTGGATGATAAGTTTAGAATCCTGTCAGGAAGAGATGACAGTGTTGCTAATTCTGTTCAAACAGATATCCAGACTAATATGGTTCCATTTCCCTCAGTAGCACTTCCTACAGCAATTGTTAAGATTTCTGGTGCTGGGGTACGTGAAACAGTTAGGATGTTTTTAGATACCGGTGCTCAACGGTCTTTCATTCATTCTGCTGTAGTATAGCGCCTTAAATTCAGTCCAGTGTTTTGTATCTCACTTAAACTGACTTCATTTGGTAATCAAGCCGAAAACATTTCGTGTGACGTAGTTCGTGTTGTAGTACGCATTGGTACACAACGTATCCCGATTTATGCTGTCGTCTATGATAAGGTTAACACTACGTTATATGTACCTGGCATTGCTAGTGTTGCAGAAACACTCACAAAAAAGGGTATCAAACTTGCAGATCCTAACATTGATTCTGATGTGATTAGTGACATAGGTATGGTAATTGGTGCAGACTACTATTCTAGATTTGTGACCAACCGTACTTTCTACTCCGGAATTACACTTTTGTCTAGTCCAGCAGGTTCGATTATCTTTGGACCTATGCCAAAGTGGGCAATTAGTTCTCAGTCAGTTAACACAGTTAATGGGCAACATGTGCTTTGTGCTCGTGTAGGAGTACAAACCCTTGAGTCCGAAGTTCAGAACCTTTGGAATTTAGATGTTATTGGTATTAAGAATGAAACTTTAATGCCCGAGGAAGTACAATCAGTGAGTCATTTAGAGTCCACTTGCCAGAAGGCAAACAATCAGTATTTTGTGGAATTACCTTTTAAGGGCACTGAGAGACCAACAGCTAACTATAGAAGAGCTTATGGTCAGCTCATGTCACTAGCTAAATCCTTTGTAACTCGTCCAGAACTTTTTGGACAATACTCAGAGACTTTTAATGAGTACAGTGAATAGGGATTCATTGAGAAAATTGATAATCCTTCAGTTACAGACGGATTGACTCATTACTTTCCTCATCATCCAGTCTACAATAATTCTCCTACCACTCCTATTAGAGTAGTGTTTAATGCTTCTAGTAGAGCTGATTCACAATCAAAGTGTCTGAATGAATGTTTACTAACAGGCCCAAGCCTAACCCATAAACTTGTTGATTCACTCATTGAATTTCGTACTAACCCTGTAGCTGGTGTATCAGACATTTCCAAAGCCTTCTTACGTATAGGTATTTTGCCAAACTGCAGAGGTTTCTGTAGATTCTTGTGGTTCGAGGAGGAAACACTTCAGAAGGTAGTTACCTGTAGATTTAAAGTAGTACTTTTTGGTGCAACATCATCTCCCTTTTTGCTTCAGAAAACACTCACATATCACTTGGAGACACATTCACATCCAGTAGCTAAGTCTCTGATCTCTCATTTCTATGTAGATAACTTCATTTGTACCTATTCAGACTCTGAACAGTTAAAAACAGAGTATCCCATTGTAAATTCTATTTTAGCAGAAGCCTCTATGCCATTACAAGGTTGGGTGAGTAATGATGTAAAATTTAATGATGAAGTAGGTGTTAATCATGACCAATTGGATCTGAATAATATAAATGTTTTAGGAATTTATTGGAATGTTGTAAAATGAAATCAAATTGTACTCCAGTAAGAAAGTTGTGCAAGGAGGAGTGTGTGCATCATCAAATCACCAAGAGATCAGTTGTATCTGTAATTGCTAGTGTATTTGATCCTTTAGGATTGTTGTCACCAATCTTGATCGAGGGAAAGTTATTCATTTCAAAATTATGGAGAAGTAAGTGTTCTTGTGATGAACCTTTGCCAGAACCTTTAGTACAAGAATTTTCAGTTATTTGTAGAGATTTGAATCAGATGTCAACCATTCAATATCCTAGATTTATAATTGTCCCTGGTGTATCAGATTTGCACATATTTTGTGATTCATCTAAAGTAGCTTATGGATTAGTTGCATATGCTGTGGACTTAAGAAGCAAATCTAGTGATATCATTATGAGTAAAGTAAGAGTATCACCAAATCCTCCACTCACCATTCCTTAGTTAGAGTTACTCTCACTTACTTTAACCTCAGCATTGGCTCAGACACTCTTGTCTAATGAGAAATTAGCATTCAAAGGTTGCACTATATGGTGTGACAGTGAAGTTGCCATTAATTGGGTGTATCATGATTCATCATCAGAAGTTTTTGTGAGAAACAGAGTGTATGAAATTCGCAATTTGTGATCTAAGTTTGATTTGAACATTTTACATGTCCCATCTAGAGAGAATCCTGCAGATATATTGCCCAGAGGTGTTAGTGTATCAAAGTTGAATAGCAATGTCATGTGGAGACATGGACCTTCATTTTTGCTTAATCCATCAGAATATCCACAACAGAAAGAGTTCATTGTTAATTCTACAGTAGTGTATGAGATTTTAACAGAACCTAATGTTAATGAACCCATACTTCCTCATTTTGAGATGAGTAAATATTCATCTCTTACTAAAGTTATGAGAATCATGTCAAATATAAAGCAGTTCTGTAATCATTATTTCCACGACAAGTTCAGGTTGAATACTCTTCATGCTTGTATTAGATTAGCCCAGTTGCAAACTTTTCCTACTTTATTTGCATTTTGAAACGACCTGAGCAAAGTGCTAAACCAGCTTCGGAACTCATCAATTTAGTCAAACAATTAGATTTACATTTGAACGAAGATCAGTCAAATTGTTGTGGCAGTAGATTACAGAATTCAGATCTATCTCCTGAAGCACATTTTCCAATTTACTTACCTGCCAAACATCCATTGACCAACCTTATAATAGTTTATTATATTCAACATCATCATTGTGGATTAGGACAAATGTTGTCAGGACTTAGGTAGAGTTATTGTGAAGAAAATATTAAAACCATGTAATTTGTGCAAAAAGGCAGTTGGCAAGACAATCTCTCAACCAGGTCCCCCTCCTTTACCAGAGGAAAGAGTCAGATTTGTTAGACCCTTCAACTCAGTTGGAGTGGAATAGGTTGTCAATGATGCCTTTGAATTTTCTGTTTTTGTTCTACACTTTATTATGTTTGTACATGTGATTTATTTAGCTTCATACCCTTTTTTGGGGGAGAGTGTGGTGATCTGTCTATCACACACAGTTTCATTAGTTATACCTTATGTGTGTTTTATTGTAATACCATAAGTAGTATTGCATCAGCCTACATGTATATATTCGTTTGAGATACTATATTATAACTATCATTTATTTTGTCATTAATTCATCGTTTTCTCATGAATAAATGGGATTTGTTTGTAAAGTTAATCTAAATCTTTGGAAGTCTTAATTATGTAAAATATGATAAAAATATATCCTTTTATTTTAGAATGTGATGCTCGTCTGATTTGTTTACAGAATGGATGAGGACTTTCTCTGAAGACGGCACCAGGTTAGGACCTATTGTTAGAGACTAGTCAAATTCATGTAAATTTACGAGCCTCCCATTTCGCCCCTTGGACTAGTGCTGTCGAATTTGTCAAGCAGTGACTGTGTTTCAATATTGTATAAAGTTCTTGTATTTTGAACAATTATTATTTCGATATTATGTGTTGTTTGTTTTGATGTGTCCAGCAGTCGTGCCTGGAGCTATAACTCTTTGTCATTTTTTTTAAATTCACCTAATTGCCGCCTAAACTAGATTAAAATTTATTCTTTTCTTTTAAGCTGAAATATTGCTCTCCATTATAATGTTAATTTTTTTCAATATATTTTTACATTGTATTGATGAGTCCGTTACAATATTTGATATAATTGTTGTAAAGAACGATGCTATATTTTGTTAATGAATGTATCCATGTTTTGTTTACATAGAAAGTAATAAAGATGCCCACTAGGTGGCCAGACAAGAACTGTTCAAAATGCCCTTTCAGTCTCCTCTATTATTGTGCCTCATTCATCTATAAATATCTCCAAATTTAAGGAGCATCAAACATGGTGGCAACGCTCAATAGACTATGTATAGTTTGCTGTTCATTTTGAATATAAGGCATTGCGTATTATCCAGGAATTTTCTGTGTGATTAAGTAAATAAGGCTACCGACCGGCATGGCGAAAGCTAATCTAGCCCCTCCAGATAAATTCGCATTGAAGAGCGAAAGTGAGCAAGATTTGCGATTTTTTCGTCACAAATTTGAACTGTATCTATTGGCGGGAGGTTTAAATGATAAGCCAAGTGAAGTGAAGGTGGCATTACTTTTGACCCATGGGGGTGACGAACTGCTTCGAGTGTATAATGCTATAGAGTTTGGTCCCGTTATTGAAGGGGATAGTGGATTTCGTGCTGACCCTAGCAAAGACTTAAACGTGGTATTGCAAAAGCTAGATGAGCATTTTGCCCCTAGGAAGCTGATAATAGCATCAAGATATAGGTTTAGATGCTGTATTCAGAAAGCTGATGAGAACCTGGATGAATTTATTACTAGAATAAAAACTCTGGTTAAGGATTGTGATTTTGAGGCAGAAAAAGATGAGGCAATTCGTGATCAAATAGTTTTTGGCTGTAAAGAAGATAAACTCAGAGAGAAATTTCTGAGAGAAGAATGTATTTCATTGATAAATACGCTCAGAATATGTGAGGCACATCAAGCATCGCAGAGACAAATGCAAATGATAAAAAGTGAAAATACAGCAATGTCAGTCATAAATAAAGTTAAATCGACAAAGAACTTTAAGCAGAGCAGGCCTAGTCGAAATTCAGCAGACCGAAAGAGTGAGGACCCAAGTTTTGTGAATAAGAACCAATATAGGCCTAAGTCAACCCAAAGTTTGTCGACGAAGGATCCGGCACTACGAAAATGTAAGTTCTGCGGAACAAGACACGTGTGGAGTAAGAAGAAATGTCCAGCCTATGGAGAGAGATGCAACTACTGCAACAGGCTGAATCACTTCGAATCTCAATGTTTGGAGAAAAATGGACATGCACAAGCGTCTAAGAAGATGAGTGTGAATGCAGTGGAAGGTGACGATTCCAGTTCAGATACTTCAGCCGAGTATATCCTAGGTGTCAAGTTGCAGACGAGACGTGGAGAGCCAGAAGAAACGACGGTGAACAAAAGTGATAATCCCTGTACACAGCAAGTGATGAAAGTGAATAAAGTATCAGAGAAATCCAAATATCTATATACCGATCTGAAAGTTGGTGAAAATAGTGTCAAATTTCAAATCGATAGCGGAGCAAGTGTAAATGTGTTACCTCGAAACATGGTTCCCAATAATGTAAAAATTGAATCTAGTGAAGGGTTACAACTAGAAATGTGGAATAATTCCGCAGCCAAACCAGTTGGAAAATGTAGAATCAAAGTGAAAAATGAGAGAAATTCAGAGATATAATGTTGAGTTTATTATAGTGGCTGAGAATTATGTACCTTTGTTAGGAAAACGTGCATCAGAACAAATGGGTTTCCTTACCATCAATTGTGATAAAATATGTTCTGTACACAGTGAATCTTGTAATACTGATGTTTTTCAGGAATATTCAGATGTGTTTGGTAATGAAATTGGTAAGTTACCTGGGGTGGTACGGATGACTTTAGGCAAAGAAGTCAAGCCATTTGCTATATCTTCATGTAGAGTGCCAATTCAACTTAAAAGGAAGGTAAAATCCAAATTATCTGATTTAGAGAAACAAAATGTCATTTGTAAAGAAGACGAACCAACTGAATGGGTGTCGCATGGTAGTAGCTTCTAAGAAAAATAGTGAAGACATAAGAATTTGCATAGATCCTCAACAATTAAATAAAGCCATAATTAGAGTAATGCATCCTTTGCCAATTATCGATGATGTTTTACCTGAATTAGCACAAGCTAAAGTGTTCTCTAAACTAGATTTAAGAAATGGATATTGGCACTGTGTTTTGGATGAAGAGTCAAGTCATTTAACTACCTTTCAAACCCCTTTTGGAAGATATGGATGACTTAGACTGCCTTTTGGCCTAGCAATCAGTACTGAAGTTTTTCAGAAACGACTGCAGAGCTCTTTAGATGGTTTGCTAGGAATAATTTGCATTGCTGATGACATTTTGGTATATGGAATAGGTAATTCTCTAGAAGAACCACAGTTAGATCATGATGAAAATTTAAGAAATTTAATGGAAAGATGTCGTAAGCATGGTATCTGTCTTAATAGAGAAAAGGCTGAAATAAGAAAGAGTGAGATAACATTTCTTGGACATGTAATAACTAATGAAGGCCTTAAGCCAGATCCCAGTAAAATTGAAGCAATTGTATTGATGAAAGCTCCAACTAATGTCACTGAGATTCAACGCTTTAGTGGAATGATAAACTATTTGTCAAAATTCATGCCTAGACTCTCTGACCTGATGGTGCCCATACGACAACTTTTACGTAAAGACAAAGAATGGTGTTGGGGTGATGAACAGGCTAGAGCTTTTGAGAAAATTAAGTGTTGCATCACTAAGACTCCAATTCTTGCTTATTATAATCAAAGTAAACAGTTGGTTTTACAGTGTGATGCTAGCAAATGTGGACTTGGTGCAGTTCTAATGCAAGGTGGTAGATCGTTGTCTTATGCAAGCAGAGCTCTAACTGACACGGAAACAAGGTATGCTCAGATAGAGAAAGAAATGCTGGCTATTGTGTTTGCTTTAAAGAAATTCCATCAGTACACTTTTGGATGACATACTTTGGTTATAACTGATCACAAACCACTTCAGAGTATAATCTTGAAACCATTAGATAGAGCACCAAAGAGGCTACAAGGCATGTTATTGACTGCACAACAATACGATATGAACATAAGCATACTGCTGGTAAGAACATGCATATAGCAGATTTGCTGTCTCGATCATTTCTTAGTGAAACTGAAAATGGTAATGATTTTGAATATGTTAATGTTGTATCTTATTTGCCTATTAGGTAAGACAGGTTAAAGAAAATTCGTGATGCTGTGGCCAGTGATGCAATTTTGCTTGAAGTAACAAATATGATAACAAATGGGTGGCCAGAGTATAAATGTGATGTACCTATAACTGTTTTGCCTTATTATCATATCAGAGATGAACTATCTATACAGAATGGACTTGTATTTAAAGGTGATAGAGTTGTGATACCTGCCAATTTGAGGAAAGAAATTAAACAGGCTATTCACTCTTGTCACATTGGCATAGAAAGTTGTCTACGAAGGGCTCGTGAGTGTGTATATTGGCCAGGTATGAATGGCGATAGTAAAGAACATATTTCTCAATGTGAAATCTGTTGCAAATTTCAAAAATCTCAGCAGAAAGAAACTCTTATGCCACATGAAGTGTCTGATAGGCCATGGGAGAAAGTTGGCACAGATAGTTTTGAATTGAGTAACCAGTTTTATCTTGTAACAGTAGACTTTCAGTAATTTCTGGGAAATTGATAGGTTAGAAGATATAAAAACATCTACTGTTATACGTAAGCTAAAAGCACATTTTGCAAGGTATGGTACTCCTTCCATCTTAGTTAGTGACTGTGGAACTCAATTTACAAGTGATTTATTTCAGAATTTTATAGGAGTGTGGGATATAGAACATTGTACGTCAAGCCCTAAACATCCTCAGTCTAATGGACAGGCAGAATCCGCTGTAAAAACTGCAGAGTCTATACTCAGAAAAGCCATAGAAAGCAATAATGACCCTTATTTGGCAATATTAGACTACCGTAACTGTCCGTCTCACAGTGATGAATACAGTCCGGCTCAAAAAAGCCTAGGGAGACGCACACGTACTCTTCTCCCAGTTTCTTCAAAGTTGCTGAAACCATCTGAGATCAATGTAGATAAAATTAAGATTAACAGACATTATAGAAATAGCAGGTCTGCTAAATATTACAATGTGCATGCCAAAGATCTTGATCCTTTACAGGAAGATGATGTTGTGAGAATAAAACCCACTGTAATGGGAAAGAAAGCTTGGGAAAAAGGTATTGTGAAGGAACGATTAGACGAGAGATCTTATGAAATTTCAACTGATGCTGGTTTATTGAGAAATAGAATAGACCTTAATAAGTCAAATGAAAGAAATGTTTCGTATCACAGTAGTGAAGATTCTCGTAATGTAGTGCAAAGTCAGCAACAGGTTGAAATTCCACAGGATAAACATGTAAAGCCAACAAGTGAGACTCTCAGAGTTCAAGAGTCTTTCACTCCTCAAAGGAGAAACACAAGGAGTACAAGGAATATTTTACCCTCTAAATATAATGATTTTGTTGTTTGCAAAGAGTGATTTATTTTTCGTTTTCAATATAACTTATTTTTTTCTTCATAAAAAGAGGGATGTTACAATATTTGATATAATAGTTGTAAAGAACGATGCTATATTTTGTTAATGAACCTATCCATGTTTTGTTTACATAGAAAGTAATAAAGATGCCCACTAGGTGGCCAGACAAAAACTGTTCAAAATGCCCTTTCAGTCTCCTCTAATATTGTGCCTCATTCATCTATAAATATCTCCAAATTTAAGGAGCATCAAACAGAGTCTTTCATGTAAGCCTGGATTTATGCAGTGTTCAGTTTAATATTATTTAGTGTATTTGTGCCATTAATCAGTGGGAGTTCTCCACTACTATTAAGCAAACATAACTCATGCCCTTCCCCTTTAGTACCATGCAGTTTGTCTGTTATATTTAATTATAAGCCAGTAAGTTTTAGCCCAACTTTATTTGAAGTTGGTTGAGTAAATATTATTGTGTACGGTAGCCTGCAAAAACTGAGAGTAGACTATTCACTGACCAGGTGAAAGCAGGCATTCTGGGAATAGTCACCACAAAGAGAGAGAGAGAGAGAGAGAGAGAGAGAGAGAGAGAGAGAGAGAGAGAGAGAGAGAGAGAGAGAGAGAGAGAGAGAGAGAGAGAGAGAGAGAGAGAGAGAGAGAGAGTATTACATTTGACCAGTGCTTTTCCTATGCAAGTACAGTAAAGTGTTGCTAAAAATATTCCATCTTCTGATAAGAAAAAATGTCGCATACAAACAGGCCGGCAGATGAAACAAGAACGTCGAGAAAATTCATTCAAATGAAAACAGAGAGATGCTTTGCTTGCAAAAATTACTTTAAAAAAATTAGAGCAACACATATTCAGTAATTATCACTAAATCCCTTTCAAAACAAGTGTTTTTGATTAGATATTTGGGCAAAGATATCATTAGAGGGAGTAGCAGAACACATGACCCTTTAAAACTTTTGATGCAACAAGCTGAGAGAAGCGCTCCATTCATTGTCTTGGTTTTTAGTCTGTTTCTTTAATTCTTTTCAAACAGATCTCCCTCTTTCATTCAGCACTGGACTGAGCCAAGCTTAGGGCAGCCAGTGCAAAGTTGGCCAAATCTTAAAAACCACCTCAAATTCAAAGTAAAAAAAAGCTATTGACATAACAGGTAATTACATCAAATGGAGCTTGTTAGCAAGTTAACAAGCCCGCCCCACAACTATAAAAAAATAAAAAACAAATTGATAAATATTTGTTCTTTAAAGCAAGCAATTATGACAATGAAAATTACAATAATATTGACAATCCTACTAATAATACACAATATGACAATTGGTCATTTCACTGACTATCTTATCTCAGTTATAGCAAATATGCAAGGGTCTGTCAGGGGGTACGCCCATCCCCACGGATCGTTTGGGGGCACGGCCCGAGATTCGCTTCAGGCCGTGTGACCGACCATCCTCTGACTTGTATGAGTATCATAATTAATGTCCCTTTCCATACAGATGTTGTTTCTGTTAATGATGCGATTCAGGAAGTTTATTGACTTTGTGAATGACTCCAGTACTTGTGATCTCTAGGATAAATAATCTTTAGACAGAATCAGGTGTATAGTCTCCGTGGCAAAATGGTAGCGTCTGCGACTCTGAGGCAGCAGGTCTAGGGTTCGCACCCCGTCACGGACTGAGGTTAGGGTATACATTCAGGGTAACGATTACATCTGCCAAAGCAAGTCCTCCGTAAGAAGGCAACTGTCCTAGCCCTTAGTAGAAAAGGGAGTTTGTGACGTAAAACAGTATCCATCCAGTCAGGATCTGGTGTGATATAAGCAAGTCATATCCACATGTTGCAGAGGAGCCTGTTCGCTCTCTGTTACTTTTCCCATCATTGATATATATTTGTGTGAAAGTGGGTTTTCCAGCTTTCTGGTCATTAAATAAAAACTAAGATCTCGACTGAATGCGGAAGCCAACCTTCGATGTGCTTTAGCTAAAACTGCTCTTCGGCTGACTAGACTAGCCGTTGAGGAAGAGCAGTTCCAGCCATTTCCTTAATTCCATTTTGCAGCAAAATGTAACGATAACGTAAGTATTTCGTTTTTGTAGCTCTTAACCATGAAATTTTTGCTGCACAGCCACAGCCAAAGATTTGTGATTTTTTCCTTTCATTTTCAATGGAATTATTTGTGCTTACTATAATACTGGTTATGGCAGGACGGTTATGTAGTTAATGCACTTAAGTATTTACAAATTTATACAAGGGAATGTTTTCTGTTTTTTTTTTCCACATATCACAAAGGGAAGGGGGTACATGGCTGACATAAAGAATACCCAAAAGGGTACATGGAGATAAAAAGGTTGAAAACCCCTGCTCTATACAAATCGACCTAGCATTGTACTACTATTACTGCTACTACTTGTATACTACTATTATTATTATTATTATTATTATTATTATTATTATTATTATTATTATTATTATTATTATTATTATTATTATTATTATTATTATTATTATTATTATTATTTTTATTATGATTTTTATATTATTAATTTTAATAATAATAATAATAATAATAATAATAATAATAATAATAATAATAATAATAATAATAATAATAATAATAATAATAATAATAATAATAGTCTTCATCATTATTATTATTGTTATTATTATTATTATTATTATTATTATTATTATTATTATTATTATTATTATTATTATTATTATTATTATTATTATTATTATTATTATTATTATTATTATTATTATTATTATTATTATTATTAGTCACGTGATATTAGAAAGACACTCATCCGCTTTTAATTATAAGATAATGTACACATTTGTACAAAACTGTCTATATTCAACAGGTTTTCTTATTAACTAAATAATCTAAGTGGAGATAAAGAAGAGATTAGTAAGAAATACAGGAAAATAAAGTAAGAGAGAGAGAGAGAGGAGAGAGAGAGAGAGCGCAAATGCAACAACGGTTAAATTTGACAATATTGGACTCCTGTGGTCATCATCGTTGACGACCGATCCCATGGCAAGCTCACCCACCCACCCAATGACAAACTTTATTTCCATTTCAATACAATGGGTATTCGTCAGCCAGGGCAAGCCCCAACCCCCCACTGTGGTGTCCAAGCACAGCAGTTCCTGCCAGTAAACAGCTTAAACTCTCGGTCTTGGACGGGAACCGATCTTTCGACCTCGTGAATGCGAAGCCAGCGCGTTACCACTGTACTAGCCAGGAAGGAGAAGGGTCGGCATCAGCGACAAACCAAAGATCGCTTTCATAGCTGATAATGACTGTCGCCATATTACTTAACCTCGTAATCTAATCTTAATATTGTAACCTAATCTGTCCTAGAGGTTTTATACTGTGCTTGGAGTCATTATCTTTACTTGATCCGATTATAGTTTAAGAAAAATATGTGGATTCTATTTTAATACTTATTTCTATGAAGTCTCCTGATTTTTCTTTCTGGCAGAACATGGAGCCGCCTTCTCTTTTTTTTTTTTTTCTGGATGCGGAGATGACAGCATGTTGACTGCACAGAAAGAAAAAAAAAGTCAGCTGCTTACGTATGCTATAAAAAGGCTTTCAATGTCTTTTAGATGGATGAGATTCTGTCTCAATTATGTAATGCAAGCTATCATAGGGCCATCAAACTGGGGTGATTAGGCTATTTATTGCCCTGCTAAAATGAAACAGATTTACCAAAATGAAACAGGTAGCCTACACCAAATGAAACGGGAATCTTTTTACTTTTATTAATTTCAGCAACAACAACAAAAAAGTAAACCTCTATAGAGTTTTTTTTTTCATATAATGTCATATTTAACAAAATTACGATTCTGCATAATATATAAAATGGCAAACTTAAAAAAAAAAAAGATTTGGTAAGGTATTTATTCTTTACAGCAGATTTTATCTATGTTGATATGGGATCGACATTTTTCACTAGTCTCTTTACACTCAATTATTTTGAGTTTCACAGAGAGATTACTTGATACTTTTGTTTTGTTTTGTTTAGGATAGGATAGATAGGAGGGGAAAAGAGGAGGGGATTAAGGATATAAGGGAATTGGAGGGAAAAACACGAAAACTAAATAAAGTAAGAGATAGAAAAGAGAGGGGCAGACCCTCGCGATAAGTTTTGATCTGGAATTCAGATTCTGAATTCGGGATACTTTTTTGACTTGATACCTGCTTGCTTTTTATTAATTTTTCTCTTCCGTATTTTGTTCATCCATTTATTTTTCATTTTTGTAAGTTCATAAATTTGTTTTTTTCTATTTCCCCTTACCCTTCCTTACTGGTGGTCCTTTAGGGGTTAAAAGAGTGCACGCGGCACCATCACCTCTCCCTTCTTCACCCCTATCCTATCTCGACTTTCCCCTTCCTCTCTACAAGACACCTCATTTAAACTGAAGGGAGACTATTAATTCTGAGCAGAATTACCTCTGTGAATCCCTCTTTATCTTTACAGATGTATTCCAGATCCAGACGATCCCACCTGTGGGCCTACCTGCTCTCTCTCTCTCTCTCTCTCTCTCTCTCTCTCTCTCTCTCTCTCTCTCTCTCTCTCTCTCTCTCTCTCTCTCTCTCTCTCTCTCTCTCTCTCTCTCTCTCTCTCTCCTTAAATCCAGGTTTGAATCCGACACTTATTTAAGCTGGCAGATATTCCCCGAGGCTGGATTAATTTTTAAGCATTTCAAATTCAAGTAAGATTGAAAGATCGCATAAAAAGGAGTAATAACATGAAAAAGGATCTAATCAAAAGATCAAAGCTTCACACTCCGTGAACCAATTTTTCCTTAACGTAAGTATAAATATCCAGTTCATTGGATCTTTCTCTGGAATAGACCTCGTGAACTTTTTGAAGAATCCAAAATATTTTTTCAATTTAGTAAACTCCCTTCAAAAGCTCTATTTTTCTATGTTATTGTCTCTAATGTTAATATTCTTCTCTTTATACAGCCGTTAAGTGGCAAAGGCACGCAACGTCGTCCAATATCTAAACCTTTTGCTCTTATTTCAGTCTCTTAATTTTTTTTTTACCGAAGGAATCCTCTTTATATAAGGCGCGAGTAACAACAGCACCCAAAAGGTCCTTTATTAGATATGTAGCATCAAACAGACTTCAATGATCCCTCAAGTACTGGATATAATCTTATATCATTAGATCATCAAAAGTTAGTCAATCTAGGCCAGTAATCCAAGATGACATAGAGGCTACAATATATATATATATATATATATATATATATATATATATATATATATATATATATATATATATATATATATATATATATATATTTACTTTTTTTTTTTTAAATAGTAGTAAAGCTGGACAGGATCAAGACTGAGTATGTCAGAGGGACAACGCGGGTAGCAAGACTTGAGATTGTTTGGGCATTGTTCTAGGGAGAGATGATGAGTATGTTGGGAGAAGGCTGCCTGAGGATGGAGCTGCCAGGCGTCTACGTTTCCGTGGAGATGAGGTTCAACAAATTTGCATCCTAAACAAAGATACTTTGGAGGACCAGATAATGTACGGTAGTTTCCCCACCATAATCCTCGAGCAAAATTTATCTTTCTCCTGAATTTCTTGAAGCTCAGATTTTTTGCAATAAAGGATGATTGTTTCAGCATAAATTTAGCACGGTCTTGACATTCCATTCGATAATGGCGGGATTAGTTCTCGAGTCAACGAGAAGGTGCATAGAATAAACTTTCTATTCTCAGGTCCACGTCCTATCCATATAATAAATGACAAGGATGAAGATGTACCGTCATCTTTGATATATATATATATATATATATATATATATATATATATATATATATATATATATATATATATATATATATATATATATATATATATATATATATATATATATATATATATATATATATATATATATATATATATATATATATATATATATAATGACAAATTATATTAGTTTTATGAATAGCTAAATAAAATATTTATTTGTTGTGTGTAGCAATGACTAGATGAGTAATGCTGGCATCACATACATACATACATATACCTTGGCTGTTTCCCCCTTAAATTGGGGGGTAGCCGACATCAGGAAAGGCCAAAATTCCCGACCCAACTCTTAAAACCGTCTAAAGACGGAATCCTCCCGGTAGCAATGACGTCATTACGATAATCGGGTGTAATTTTTCGTCCGCGTACGACGGAATCCTAACGGTCCTACGTAGTTTAAAATAATCGAGGGGGTCCTGAACCGTCGTGGAGGGCCTACGATAATTGGCTGCTGCACCCAATAATCCCGTGATTCAGAAGACCAAATCAGTCGTAGAAGACTGCGTACAACGGGTAAGATCGATCTTCTTGATAGTACGCGGGCGTAGGAGAAGGTGTAAGCCCGTGTACGATCCAGAGGATCGATCCTACCCGGCGTACGCAGTCCTCCGGGTCTGGAACCGTTAAAAATGTAAAAATTCGCTTATACGTCTGGCAGCGCAGTACGAAAAGACAGCGCGCGCATGCGTGGTCTCATTTCTGACAACCCAGTCCTGGGCGTTCAGTTTTCCTGGTCCGCTTGCCGCATTTCTTATTGTTTTAGCATGATATTCTTCTTCTTCTTCTTCTTCTTCTTCTTCTTCTTCTTCTTCTTCTTCTTCTTCTTCTTCTTATTATTATTATTATTATTATTATTATTATTATTATTATTATTATTATTATTATTATTATTATTATTATTATAGTATTATTATTATTATTATTATTATTATTATTATTATTATTATTATTATTATTATTATTATTATTATAGTATTATTATTATTATTATTATTATTATTATTATTATTATTATTATTATTATAATAGTTTTATTATTATTGTTGTTGTTGTTGTTGCTGTTGTTGTAATTGTTGTTTGATGTTAATGCAAAATAATGAAGAAAACAGAAAAGACAAAATAGCAGCAGTCTCTCCCCCACAGCCACAGTTGCCCAATAATGCAAGTGCAAGGGTTACAGCTCAAATATATATTCGCATTCCTGGCAACCCCTTTGAGAGAGAGATACGTAATACATTGACAAATCAAGGCATTCCTTCTGAAGAAGTCTTGATTAGAGCTTTCTCGCAAACCAAACTGGGTTTCCTTCGCAATAACAATATCGAAAGGATTTGAATATGTGCCTTACAAACTGAATCAATGGCCTACAGGCACAATTGTCCAGCCATTTCATGGGGGCAAACAATGGACACAACCTGGGTATTCTACAAAATATCCCAAACTACAGTCATACCAAAATAAACAGCAAAGAGCTAATGAAACAATCCCCTATATGCGAGACTACAGAAAGAGACACGATACAAACCTCTCTTATCGCCGTCCACGCACAAGAGACTTCTCCTGGAGTGATGGCTCTTACAACACTAGACACTCACCTAGGCATACAAACTTTGGGAAGGCCCGATCATACCACGGCACGTACTCAAACCAGCGATACACATCCAACGGCAGGTACAGACACCAGGATCCATGGGCTAACCCCAGAACACACTACAATGATGAATTCCCAGCAGAATCACACAGTCGAAACTACAACTATGACTATGGATACCACCCCAATGAAACATGGTAAGAATGTAACATTAGTACATGTGAACGCTCAGTCCCTGCTCGCTCATTTTGAGGAAATAATAATGTTAACAAAAGACTACAACATAGACATCCTCTGTGTAAGTGAAACTTGGCTTCCTCCTACAACTGAAAATAAATATGTGAATATCCCAGAGTTTAAAATATTTCGCAATGACCATGGCCGAGGGGGTGGGGTTTGTATTTATGTTAGAAATTATCTTAGTGCATCAGAAATAACCACAGGTTTAGAAAAAACTGAGGAGCTCGAAGATTTATGGATCACTGTGCAGTATCAGAAACTTCCATCTTTCATTGTAGGGTGTGTTTACCGTCACCCTAAAGCACCTACCAGTTCATTCAATCATCTGCTAGAAACATTCAGAAATATCTGTGTGCGCCATAAACCCATATACATACTTGGTGATTTTAATGATGACTTGCTCTCAGCAGATAACAAAATGAAAAGGGTGATCAACACTGTGAAGTTAACACAAATAGTGACAAAACCGACCCGCATAACCCCTAATTCTAGGACTCTTATAGATCTGATAATAACAAATAAAGTGGAAAGTATACCCTATTGGGACGTAGTTCCCTGCCCAATTGCAGATCACGAGCTGAACATTGCTATGCTAAACATAAACAAGCTGAAAAGGAAGCCTCTCTTCAAGACATTCCTGTGTCTAAAAAATTACTCCCCTGACATCTTTTGTGAAACATTAATCAACAACACAAATGCACTTAATAGAATTAAATACACAGATAACGTCGATTTGCAGGTTGAGATTTTAACAAAAGTCTTCCTTGAATGCTTAGATAGTTGTGCACCCATTGTAACAAGAAAAATAACCCACCCCTCAGCCCCCTGGCTAACTAATGACATCAAAGAGGCAGTGCAAATCAGAAATCAAATACAAAAAAGAGCTAAAAATGAATAGATATGATATGACTCTCCGAGAACGTTATAAAACAGAAAAGAAACGTGTCAGATCTCTCATCAGTGTAAGTAAAAAAGACTTTTACAAAAAACAATTTAATGACTCTAGACATGATACAGCAGCAACATGGAAAGTGATAAGAAGCATGATACCAAATGAAAAGAGTACCTCAGAAAGTTATGAAAATATTACAGAGTTGAAAGACAAAGCAGATAACTTTAATAACTATTTTGCTAACGTTGGCAAAAATACATATGAAAAAACTCAAGAAAACATCAACTCAGTGAATATGAGTAATTGCTTAAATGATAATTCTTCCAATGAAAACACAAGAGAGTACTTCAAGATAAATCCTATCGATTGTGCTACCCTAATTCTTACCATAAAGAGCCTAAGAAACTCTGGCTCTTATGGTTCAGATGGTATACCATTTCAGTTCATCAAAGATGCTCTACCCATGATTGCATCCTATATTCTAACTATTATGAACACTTCCATTGTTACTAAAAAGTTTCCTGACTCTTGGAAAATATCACATGTAATACCTCTGCATAAAAAGGGGGACAGAGAAGATGTGACAAACTATCGTCCCATTTCCCTGCTACCCATTTTCTCTAAAATATTAGAAAAAATTGTTGCATGCCAACTTATGTCATATTTAGAATCAAACAGACTACTAACGATTAACCAACATGGTTTCAGACCAAACTCTCGACGGAAACTGCACTGCTTAAAGTTACGAATAGTATATATAATAAAATAGATATGAAAAAAATATCTTTGCTTATATTATTAGACTCATCAAAAGCCTTCGACAATGTAAACCATGAAATTCTTTTAAGTAAATGTATTAACTTAAATATTGATCCAAGCTGGTTTAGCGAGTATCTATCTAATCGTAAACAGTCCATACGTCTTAACAACATTATCTCTATGCCAAAAAATATATCATTTGGTGTTCCACAGGGATCAGTATTTGGCCCTATCCTCTTCTCCATTTACGTAAATGATCTATCTTCTTTCATTTCTGACTGTCTAGTCGTACAATATGCAGATGACACTCAGCTACTCCTTAGTGGTGATATTAATAATCTCCCAGAGCTAACTTTAAGAGCAGAAAACACTCTGTCAAAAATTAAAACCTATTTCCAAGAAATTGGGCTGTTAATTAACGAAAGTAAAACACAGTGCATATTTATTGGTTCAAGGTTCCACATAGCACAAATTCCAGAAAACACAACAATTAATTTTTGCGACAATATTATCACACCTAGCAAAACAGTCAAAAACCTAGGAATTCACTTTGATAACCACATGTTGTTTGACTCCCACATAGATAAAGTATGCAAAAAGGTTACAGGAACATTTATGTACTTATCACGTATAAAAGACAATTTTGAGACTATCACTCGAATAACTGTTGTTGAATCTCTAGCCCTAAGTCACATTAATTACTGCACAACTGTTTGGGGAGCTACCACTAAGACTCAGATAAACAGAATACAGAAGCTTATTAATTTTGCAGCTCGAGTTGCCCTGGGAGGAATAAGAAAATATGACCACATCACACCAGCTCTCAATAAACTTGGGTGGCTGCGGGCAGAAAATAAGGTCGCTTATGCTATTTATGTTTTTGTTTTCAAAATTTTGGACCATCATTATCCTAGCTGGCTATTTGATTTAAAAACAGTCAGGGATATAAGGGGAACCAACACAAGACAGAGCAGTGAGCTCTTTATTCACAGAACAAACACAGAAGCAAGTTCAAAGATGATCACTATCAAAGGGCCAACACTCTGGAATAATATTCCAGAGCATCTTAAAAATGCATCCTCCTTCACAGCTTTCAAAGGCAAACTATATAGTTTTCTTTTGGACAAACAGTTGCTGCTCATTAAGAACTAATTATTCTCATTGTAAGGAAACAAATATGGAAATGATGCCGATAATAACGATCCTGTATCTAGTGGCATACTTACTACTTTATTATTAACATTATTGTTAACATTTTTATTACAGCATTATTATTTTCTATGAAAGCTACATTTAATTTAACTATATGTCTAACCCTCTTATTTATTAGTTTAATTACATGTCTACTTATAAGTTACTATTAATGTTGAATAACCATTGTACATAATGGAAATAAATGTTTGTTTGTTTGTTTGTTTGAGTGAGCATTAAGAAAAAAAAAACATTTCCTGTCTGCTTTCTATGTACAAAATATAACAATCATTCTTAATATATATCAAGCTCTTGATAGGTAAATGTCTCATATAATTCCTCATTTCTTTCACTGTGTTCTTGATATGATGTGCATTTATTTTTTCCCTCATATCAAAATATGAATTAATCAAATCCATAAATGTGTCAAACAAAATATATGAAATATATTAACATACATGGCCAACATATATTTACTTATATATATATATATATATATATATATATATATATATATATATATATATATATATATATATATATATATATATATATATATATATATATATATATATATATATATATATATATATATATATATATATATATATATATATATATATATATATATATATATATATATATATATATAAGTAGCTGAAGTGCCAAATATATAAATCAGGGTTATACTTTCACAAATATCCCATATATATATATATATATATATATATATATATATATATATATATATATATATATATATATATATATATATATATATATATATATATATATATATATTTATTTATTGTTCACTAGGATCAATTCTAACATAATTATATAAATGGAAAAGTAAGGGCAAATATAACTACATTATTAAATGTAAAATATTAAACTTAATATCTTCTCAGTATAAAATAATGAAAATGAACAACCTACGAACGTGTACGTTCCCTTACAATGGGTAGGGAGCGTCGGGAGCATGGTTGGCCCAGTTGTAATAGTCAAAAATTTAAATTTCCCGTTTTCTATGATGAGACTTACATTTGCGTATGATCAGTCGTACGCTAAATTACGCGTCCAAACTACTCCGTACGATTGCAATTACGATCCATAGGAATGCTTACGAGGACGTATGACGCACTTCCGACAGGCACAGGAATGCACCTGGCTTCTAAAAAATCTGCCGGATCTCCAAGGATTGAGCAAAGATTCCGTCGGAACGCGGTCTTAAGAGTCGGGTAGGGAGTTTTGGCTATGTGTGACGCCAGCATAATGCAACGTTGAGATACAGAATGAAAGCAGATTGATAACAAAAAAGAGCGGTCTAGATATCTGTTACATGCTCCAAGTCTGTTACATGCTCCAAGTGTCGTAGGAGACGACTATGGAGGATAGGAGAGGAAGAGGTTACTAGCTAGTACATCAGTGATCTTTAATTCCTTTTCACTCTTAGAATTTGTGGGGAGTTAGGTCCACCGTCCACACCATTTCAGGTAGGGTCGAATTACGACAATTAAAACAGTGCCAAAAATGTAAGTA
>JAXCGZ010013697.1:0-12500 GCA_037179515.1 Halocaridina rubra
GTGCATAGTGCTACATTTACTTTTTAGTAATTGCGGGTGATTTCTAGTTTACATGAACGATTAATAAAGTTCCTTTCAGTGAAATGGACTCCTCCACAGCCTTTGTTTATTGCTCACATTTTTGTACCCTTACATTTATTTATTTATTGATTTATTTTTTTCAGGTCAGTACGGTATAGTATCTTTCCAGAAAGTCTAGAACCCCCCTTTTCCAACCCCCTTGGATTTTTATTTTGTAATAATCAAGACAGGGTGCAGTGAAAGTAACAGTAAAAAGGGGCCTCTGAGAAATGAAACACATACTTTCTGTGCTTTAATGCAGCCCCTTAACATCCCTCAGTCCCTATTTACTTCTTGGAAATTTTAATTTCACAAGATAGAAGAGATGGTAGGTTTGGTAACAGAAAAGGAATGAATATATTGCCTGAACTCCCCGTGAGCTGGACCCTAGACCTCAACTTCTGTATAGCCTGTACAACGTATCACCAACGTGAATGTGTGCACAGAAATATGAGTTTCATCTCATTTTTTAGTATGACTCGATTTCAGATTGGCTACACCTCCAGTGGAGAGAAAGAACTTTGACAGGCTACATGGAGACTTAGAGAAATACACTTACCTTCCTAAAAACAAATTCTAAAGTAAGCTTAAATCAAAAAGGTCCAATAATATTGGGCAAAAAACGAATAGAAATAGAATTATCTTATGAAAACAAGATATAAACTTCACATTATCTTGCAGGGACGTCAACTCCAGCACCTGGACCTGGACCTGGTCCAGCACCTGGTACTTCGAGACCATTCTGTAGTAAGTAAAATTATATTTTATATATTTCCAAACATGAAAATGAAGGTATTATCCTAACATACGTTTTTCACATCAAATGAACCAGTTACAATGAGTAACATCGATTACACAGGGTCCTCGGGTTAAGATGTCCTCGACTTATAATGTTTTGTGGTTACAATGCATCTCTCATAAATTATTAATAAAGCATCTTTTCGAAATATGTGATTTGCATTGTAAATACGAACTTCGTCTGCAGAACAGTTTCTTAAGTGTCGCGAAAAATATGTCATCACAAGGCATTGTTGTGCTCGTATATATTAAGTTAATATTGTTATTTATTTATTTGTTTATGTGAAGGACCCAGTTTGAATTTATGTACAAAATTTCCATACACATAGTCGTATATATGATCGTGCACAGAACATTCTCTTGAGTGTGGCGGAAGACTACATCATCACACGGCATTGTTGTGTACATACATATCGAGTAAATGTTTTTATTTCTTTATTTGTATATGTATTTTATTAGGTGAAGGACCTAATTTGAATTTATTTACAAAATTATCAAATACACATACATAGTCATAAATGCGAACTTCATCCTCGGTACAGTTTGTTGAGTGTGGTGGAAGAATACGTCATCACATGGCATTAGACCGAGGAAGACGCGTCATCAAGTTCCCGCTTGTACCCCATATTGTTCTAGTGCTTATTCACTCTCTGTTCTATTTTACTCGTGTTTACTATAATTTTTGCCCTATATTATGCCTCCCAAGCATAGAGGAGATTCTACTGATGGCAGTGCTTGGAAGAAAAGGAAAACCATCACCATGGAAGTGAAAGTATATATAGTAAAACACTTCCAAGAGGGAGAAACTGCTACCAACATTGGCCGGTAACTGGGGTTAAGGCATTTGACCTTGGCTACGATTATCAAGGAAAAAGATCGCATCCTTGAACATGTGAAATGTCCTGCTCCTATGAAGTCCACTGCGATTATTAAGCAGCGTAGTGGCCTAATGATTGAAATGGAAAAGTTGTTAGAGTTTTGGCTGGATGACCAGCATCATTGTCGCATTCCAGTGAGCCTCATCTTGATTCAGGGAAAAGCTAAACTATTGTTTAATGCTGTGAAAAGGGAAAAGGGGGAAGGGAGTGGAAATGAAGAGTTTGTAGCCAGTAGGGGTTGGTTTATGCGGTTTGAGGATCATGCTAATTTGCATAACTTTATGGTGCAAGGTGAAGTTGCTAGTGGTGATAAAAAAGCAGCAAGAGATTTTCCTAATGCGCTGCCTGAGATAATTAGGGAGGAGGGTTAATGGCTGAGCAAATGTATAATGTGGATCAGCTTGTTCTGGAGGCGTATGCCTAGTCGTACATACAATGCCAGGGAGGAGAAGACAGCACTAGACCATAAAATCAGTAAGGAGAGAATGACTTTGCTTTTGGGGGCTAATGCTGTTGGCGACTTCAAACTGAAGCCCTTGTTGGTGTACTTGGCAAAAAAATCCAAGGGTCAACTGCTGTCATCTGGTCTGGAAGTCAAACAAGAAGGCTTGGGTAACCCTTCAAATTTCCGTGGACTGGTTCAGCAACCATTTAGTGCCAGAAGAGGGAAGGTACTCTGCTTCCAATGTTCTAACCTTTTAAGTGTTGATAACGCTGGACAATGCCTCTGGTCACCCTGCCCATTTGGATGACTTTCATCGTAATCTCAAGATGGTTTACCCACCAACTAATACCACTGCCCTGTTGCAGCCACAGGATCGGGATGTCATTGCCTCTTTCAAGGTCTACTACCTCCAAAGGACAATTACTATGGATCTCGGGGCAAGTGAAAAGAACATGAACTTAACTCTCAAGGAGTTTTGGAAGTCTTACAATATTCTTCAAGCTGTCAAGAACATAGCTGATTCTTGGGGTTCAAGTTTAAGCAGACGAATTTGAATGAGTATGGAAGAAACTGTGTCCTTCTTTTGTGAATGACTTCCAAGGCTTTGAGGAGACAGGTGAGGCTGTCACCAAGATCAATTTTGCCCAAAGTAAGGAGCTTAATTTGGAGGTGGGGGTGCTGATGTAATAGAGCAGGTGGAATCTCATGGAGAGGAATTATCTGCTGAGGACCTCATTCAACTGGAGAAGAGATTTACAAACAAGGACTTGGACGAAGGTGTTGTCCTGATAGAAGAAGGGTTGGCAAAGTATGAGACTGAGGGCCCAAACACTGTCAGGTACACTATGGTCACCACAGGTGTCACGGATTGCCTACGGTGTTCCAAGGGACTTTGGGATTAAAAGAAGAGGGCATCCTTCCAGACTTGTCTGGAACGTTTCTTCAAGAAGGAAGAGCCTGCGCCTCAGCTGCCTCTCCAGACGTAGGTGCTTATTTTGGTGTGTTCTGACTTACGCGGAAAATCGGGCTACATCACGTCTCGAAGACCCCATGTATTTACATCATATGGAGCAGAGGCATTAAGATCAATGCTACCAGAGCACCTATTCCAAACACATTCTAAACACATTGCCAACTAATATATTAAAAACTGAGCTAGATTATCCACAACAGCCCATATAAGTTAAACAGGTAATATTCTAAAAATTCATTGTGGAACTGCTGCTATCAATGCTCTAACTAATGATGATTGCCTCCATTCTTGATCAAGCCTCTGTAACTGGAGCAGTTAGCCTCATTTTTAAATGAAAAAATATGTAAAGTTACACTTATAAACCTTACATAATTAGCATGGATGAAGCTCTAGATAAACCAAACAGACTTAATCAGTGCTCTAATTTATTATACAATTATAGACCTTTATAATATGGGAACAACAACAAAAATCTAGTTTACTCGAACAAACTTCCAATCCAGCTTTGAAATTTTAATTCAAAGTTTAAAATATTCCCAGTATTCTTGTACAGCTATTCATTCACATATTGTCTTCAACTAACTGTCGAGTTATGAACACAAATCTTCATAGTCATCAAATGTATACAGTAACAAATTCAACAAGCATGATTTGGTAATACTGTAACTAAAAGGTTCTTTACATTCCTGAAGTCGCTAACCCCCCCCCCCTTGATTAAGAGCGATTTGAGAATAAGAAACATCTACAAGTATACGATTAATGAAGTTTACTCAAGACTATACATTAACCAACAATAATCTATTAAATCATTTTCCCTTTATTTCAAAAGAAATACTTCCTCATCTAGTACACATAACTATACTGTTTTGGCATGAGAAAAGCAATATATTATATATCAAACAAACTAAAAGGTCAACTACGATAGAGAATTCTAATAAACACATTGGTTTCTAAAAACAAATTAGTAACAAGCTACACTGTAAATAAGCCCAGAATTTAGTTGTCTTTGAATCCCCCCCCCTTGTATTAACCTCCCGCGAGACGTCAAAGAAGAAGGGGAGTAGAGGGGAGAGTAACTTCTCCCCAAACTCTAGTTTTTTTTCTTTTTTGATGTCAGATACCCCCCAACGGGGGAAACAGCCAAGGTAAATAGTAATAGGATACATGCCAATTATATAGCAACTGCAACCTCGGTGATTTTCCTTCAACACATTCAATAGTATCATTACATGAGAATGTTTACTTTTAATCAAATAAAAAATTATTAATATACACTGGATATATTTTCAACAATTCAAACCATACAAAAGAAAATTTACTGTATGCAGTGGGTTTTTGGTGTAAATATACCTAGTTTAAGTATTTGTATAAAAAGCATATTCAGTCACACGCAGTTGAAGATGTAAGGATATGCATATATTTCAGAGTCCTAGACTTTGACTAAATAGGTATTTACCAAACTATTTATAACCCAAACACGCAGATAATTGTGGAGTGAGCCAAGTTACAGTACCTCGTATAGTGGGTGGAGAGGAGGCCACACCAGGAGAATATCCATGGCAAGTAGCATTAGTCATTGGCTCTTCAATTTGCGGAGGAACATTGATAAAAACAGACTGGGTTCTTACAGCTGCTCACTGTTTTGTTCTAACAGGGTAAGTTAAAGGCTATTGTGCTATTAATTATTTTAAACACTTGCTCAGAGGTATATGTAATACAGGTATTCTAGATATTGAAATTAAATAAATGTTATTGAAAACTCCTTCCTGGATATGGAGAAAAAAGAATTCTGTACCCATATTCCCTTTGTGCTGTTAGACCCAACTAATTGACATTAGGAAGTGAATGGCTAGCAATCTCTTGGTATAAGCTTTTTTTTTTCCGCCACAAAACAGCTAACAGGAAGGGTATGGGAGAGCGAGATATAATGAAGCACTGCTGCATTCTCTTTTATGTTTGGTGAAAAGAAGCCTGTTTACTTAAACAGGATATGTTGTACTGTTGGCATTTTTTTTTTTTATGAAATTTTAGTAAAATAATTGATTAAGCATATGTGATGCTTATACTGTTATAACTTAAAAGGCTTACAAGCTTTTGCCTAACTTTTGGATATTCTCTAACTTCATGGCCATTTTTCACTTACAATGAGCAACTGGATTACTGCTAAATATTATTTTAGTTATTTACTTTCAGATTTTCTTTACAATCTAAAACAAAGAGTGAAGCAAGTCTATAACAATAAACTTATGATCTTAAAAAATAAAAAATAAAAATACAATAAGACAAATGTACCAATAAGTCATTTTTGCATAAAATTCACAGGGAATCATCTGCAAATGTAATCTTTGGTGCCCATGACATAACAAGTGTAAGCACTGATCCCAATGTCATTGCCATCGCAAGTTCATCTGTTACTACTCACCCAGATTATGATGATATTTCGGTCAGTGAAATAGCTTTATTGTTTCATACAGTTTTATATCTTGTCTGTTTTCAAGAATATGAATATATTATAATCATATATGAAATGAAGTAGGTTATATCTAATTGCCAAGTCTCTAAATGGCATTCATACTCTGAATATAGGATAAAAACAACCAATTAAAGGTGAGAAACCCTATATGGTGGCCACCGGCATATGAACGACTAAACACTGCCAAAAGCACTTTATATATCATGGAAAAGGGGGTGAAGCAACTTCTAGGAAGGGTTCCATTGATAGTAATTACTATACACTTTGTGCAATGTCTGCTCAGAATTTGCAGGTTAACATTTCATGTCTTTTCTGCCATCCACTAATGTCTTAACAGCAGTAAATATAATATCATAACTTTGATTCACAAAGAGTGAATAAAGACTATAGTATAGAAAAAATTTCATATTGCAATTGGAATGCACATCCACAATCGATTTCACATCTGTGCTTATTAGTTTATTAGTTACTGATTCTTTTTTCTGAGTGAGATATGAAAATATTGCACCACTGCTAAAGATACCCTCATTTCCCTTTTCCTGGAGAACCATCTGTGCAAGAATTCATCCAAACTATCTCTGTGGCATTTCTAATTGGGCACTGGCTATTGAGGAATATGCCTCAAATCCAATAATCTCTACTGTTATGCAATGTATCTTCATGATAAATAAGTATTAAATGTACTATCTAGCTGATATTCTATACTGCTTCAACTATTGTGATAGGTGGTGCAAGCATTCAGAGGGGCCTTGGATGACTAGAAATGTTTTCATTAAGAGTTATACTCAAGAGAAATCACATGGGATATATATAATGTTTAACACAGAAAAAGAGTGAAATTGCTAAATAAATTTAGAGAAGCCATGCTTTATGTGAATGGTGGAAGCTAAATGATCAGTCTCTGTGCAAGTTAATTGAGATAAGTATATAGAAGTGCTAATTAAATTTGCGAAAAAGCAAAAACCGATAATAGTGTAACATTGGACAAGATGGAAATTGCAGCCCTTAAGAGTATAAAGGACTATATAGCTATAGAATGCAGGGCAGCAGTTTAAGCAGTTAAGGCTTTCTCTGACTAAACTCAGCCCTAATTCCAACATATGAACCAGATGCACACCTCATTCATCTTATAAACCAAAAGAGATATGATTAAACTAAAACAATTATTGTTCTGTAAAACTGCAAAAATAAGAAAAAAAATTAAAGAACGATACTAAAAACTATATAAACAGATGCATCTGTATTTGTTTATCATGAATCTACAACAGCTCCACTACATATTTTAATTTACATTTGATAAATATGGATACAGGGTCAAACAGGTCTGAACACCAAGCGAAATGGCCGTATTGGACAGTATGCTTAAATAAGCCTTTGTATACAAAAAACTAATATAAAAAAAACTTTCAACAGTATCAGTAAAACCCATTCCACTGTGCAATAACCTTAAATATACATTATTACATAAAACAGGGATTATGAATAAACAGAAGTATAAAGATACAAATACATATACCCTACAGTGGAAAAATGAGGAATTTTCTTAATTTCTTTGAGGTACAAGGTGAAATAACTGATATGAGGGAATAAAAAACAACCATAAAATCATGAAGGGTAAAAAAAAAAAAAAAAAAAAAGGACATCCACTCATGTCCAAGATTTATGAACGAACTCAAAACAAAATCAAATTATTGAAATCTCCAATTTTTCTAAAAGGAAATAACAGATAAATGCATCCAACTCCATCCTAATTCGAGTCAAAAAGATATAGATTGTATGTGTCTGGAAAAAAATATATAAAAAAATATTATTTTCCAAAATTTTCCTGGAACAATTGCATCAAAGATATAGGTAAAAACTCTTCGCATTAAATACGTCAACAAAACTGATAGCCAATGTATGATCATAGCATAACATAAAATAGATATCACTCCTACATATATTTTGTACATTTCAGCAAAACAATGATATAGCACTCGTGTACTTAGGCCAAGATGTAACTTTCAACAACAGAATCAAACCTATCTGCCTATCACAAGCAGGAGATTTTGTTGCCGGCGATAAGTTGGTGACTACGGGTTGGGGTGTGACAGAGTCAGGTAAGATTCTCTCTTTTGTTAACATGATGTTCAATCCCACAGAAGCCTCCAGCACTGCAATAATATATTTTTTTTCTTCTTTTTTTATGATTGTGACACCAGGACGGGCCAAAAAATAAAAATAAAATAAAACAGCCCCCACTGAGCCTGGGCACGAAGAAAACATTAAGTAAAAAGTAACAGAGATGGAGAGTGTAATGACTTGTCAGATGTGAAGGGATAATAAGAGGTGTGTAATGAATATCCAAGAATATTCAGTGTTGTTGTAGGCATAACAAATAACCGTAACTGAAGGAAGATTTAACATCGAACTGTCCTGGACAGTCCTATTCAAGTTTAAAAATCTTTCAGCCGTATATCGCAACGGGCGGCTGGTGCCATGGGCTCTAGCCCATCTTCACCCTTTTTTTTATCAGGCGTTTCTTTAGGGAAAAAAAATCCGCGGGTGAGAGGATTGCCAGTCCTTTGCTTTCCTATCCCTTTGGGTCAGTTCTCACGACAAAAATGGAGTATGCAAGAAGTCTTCCCCCTCCCCTATAAATAGGAAGAAAATAAGAAAATAAGAGCAAAATATTTTATGGCAGTCCTAATTACCTCTTCCGTGATGGTAGAACATGCACCAATCTCCTTTCCATATATGATCTGATATTGATTTTTAATGGTTAAAAATTCTTTTATGACAGATTACTAAGGATATCTTTGAGTATAGTTGCTAAAAGATTTTCTTTCAACTACTTTAAATTATATCTAATTGAAGAAACACAATTAGACAATCTGTTCAATACAATTGATTTATCAAATTGAAATGACTATCATTTACAAACATTCAAATGAATGCCAATACAAAAAATAACGAAACGCAATACTGCATTTTGTTCATCTTTCAAGGGAAATTTATCACGTTGTGATTAGGATACACTCCAAATTTACTAAATCTTCAAGAAGTTTTAAACTGTCGATCATAAAAAATCATTGCATTACTTTCACCAGGAACTTTGTATCTCTCATCTACAAAGCTTCCATCATGTACAAGTAAAATACTTTTTCTTATAAAAAAAAAAAATTAATTTAGTTTTTCAGCCATAACAAATTTTGATCCTATTTTTTCGTGTCATCCAATATTTGCATGCCCATTTATACTGCATCTCCCTTCAAGCTTTGACACAAATAATATTTCCTGAGCTACTGCTGTTAAATAATTCTGAGTCTTAAGTCATTCAATATGAATCTCAATAAGTAACATAACTATTACTATGATGTCCCTTTATTCTTGCATCCTGCCGAAATTGTACCTAGCTCTGGAAGTCTAAAACTGAATATTGTTAACTATGCTCTATAAGGCATACATAGCTGTGATTGTGTAAGAGCGATTATGAAAAAGCCTTATTTTTGTTTTAGCATCTTTTAATATTGAAAAGACAGGTCCCAACTCTTCAAGAGCTTCCGCAATAGTTAAGTTCAGTCATGTGTAAACTGGCAAGATGGGAATGGATCTCAAAAGGATGAATCCCTAATTGCTAGCACAGTTTTTTGTATCATCGATTAATTGATATATAATCTTAGTTTTCTCAATACATAGTTTCTTCACTAGCCAACATAAGGAGGGTGGCCACACCCACATGAAGAAAAAAAAAAGGAGCTCCTGAAGAATTGGGACCTGCCTTTTATCGACAGCAAAGAAAGGTTAGGTAAGGTTAGGTTAAGTTAGTTTAAATTTGAGCTAAGCCTTTAAGCTCAAATTCTAACCATACATAACCTAACCTAACCTTCCCTCACTGTTGATAATAGACAAGTCCTAATTCTTCACGAGTTCCCTATTGCTCTTTATAAGCCCCAATTACCTTGCAAATTTTCCTCTCATATTTACTGAGTATTCTCTTGATGCAAGTGTCCTTACACACCATTACCTTATTTATGTCAGTATTAAGCTTTATGCCTATCTAAAATTCTTCAAAAGGTTACCAACCACATAATCTATAATTCATCTTCAATAGCTAGAACTTGAACACTGTCTTGGGCAACATACCTTTATCTTTCTAAAAGTCAACTGTGCTCTTTTGTTTTAATTCTACAAAATTTATGAAAACTAATTAATGCATTTGTGTTCACATAGCACTGTCCCCCAACTTGCACTGTCAAGTAATTCCTCAACCCCCACGTCATTCAAAAACTGCAAATGTTCAAATCTCATCTATAAAATGGCTTATATACTTTGCATATAACCTATTCCCAAACTCCCAAATACTTCATATCATTCCTAGATTATTGTGCTGTACTTAAAACTATAACTAATAAAATCTATGTAAACAGTTTTTAAAATGTACTTCAGAGAAAATATTTCAGACTTTTCTTTTCTAAAGTTTCAAACCGATTAGGTTCAAAACAGCATCATTTTAAGCCACATAAGATGTAAATCCACTGTACTAATACAAATCTCAATTGCATTTTAGGTGGCGAGGTTTCAAGTAAACTTCGAGAGGTGTCGCTAGATGCCATATCAAACTCAGAATGTAGTTCTCTATATCAAAATTCCTTTACGATAACCTCCAACATGATCTGCACTCTCACTCCAAGCAAAGATGCCTGCCAGGTAAGCAAAGTCATATCAAAGTATTGATAGCTTGAAGATAATCAACACAGATCTAGGTCAAGTTTTGGGAAACATTTGAAAAAGTGTCTCATTGCCTGGCAATATGAATGTAATTTTTACCTATAAAGCAATACTAAAACGATGACTATAGTACAGGGTACATGTGAATTAGAGAAAGGAAGCTACTGATGCTGGCCTGTAAGTGGTCGTGGATTTTCAGCCAGAGAACATCAAAGTCAGGAGATTCAAGGTCCATGAGCCTTGCAATAGGAGTGTTACTGGTGCAGTAGGCACAGACTCACCTTTAGAACAGGAATGAGTATACAGGTCATAGTGAGATATTTGAAATGGGTCAGTGGAAGCATGGCTCGACAGCTGGGTTTCAGAGAGAAGGTGAAGATTAGGGAGGGATATACCCAAGTACTGTTCCACAGACGAAAGATTAAAGCTCAGACTACAAATCTTGACAAAGTGAAGAGTGAAAGAAGCAAATCTATTAGGAGGTGCAAGATTAAGGACAGAACCATTACTAAATCACCAAGCGTGTCTACCCTCACACACACAGATAAATGTTTCTGGTCCTTAGCCAAAAACCTCTCCAAAAACTTCTGTAACTCAAGCTTTCCCCCTCTCATCCATCCGGATGGTTCTATAGTTTGCTCTTCACTGATAAAGGCACTCTTATTTAGCTCTCATTTTTCTTCCAACTCTTCCGTAAATGATTCTAGCACACCTGTCCCTCATTCTTTACTCCTCTCTAACTCTATGCAATTCCTTATCCTTTCTTCACACAAAGTTCATAAGGATTTTTGCTCTCTAAAGACATCTGGTCCCGATGGTATCCATGCAAGATTCCTTAAGGAGCATGCAGATGAACTGGCACCCGTGCTTTGGTGTCTTTTTTGCCTCATTCTGTCCACCAGTATCTATCCTACATCTTGGAAGCATGCTCTAATGCAACCTATTCCTAAGTGGGGTGACTGCTCTATTCCTTCATACTACCGACCTATTGCCCTAACCTCATCTATCACTAAAAATTTTGAAACTTTGCTCAATTCTCACTTCTTGAAACGTCTTAAATCTAACTATCTTATCACCGATCACCAGTATGGCTTCTGCAAGGCATGATCAACTGGCGACCTCCTGTCCTATCTTACTCAAGTAAGGTCATCTTCTCTATGGTACTATGGGGATTCCTTCGTCGGTGGAATAACTCAAAGGCTTCTTACAGAGTCTGGCACAAGGTTCTGTCGGCCGAACTCCCTGCTTATGGCTTTACCCCTTCTCTCTGTTCTCTGATTTCCATTTTTCTCTCTGACCGTTTTTTGTCTGTGGTTGTTGACGGTGCAACATCTAGCCTATTATCTGTTACCAGTGGTGTTCCACAGGGTTCTGCTCTTTCACCTACTCTGTCCCTTCTCTTCATCAACGATCTGCTTCAGTCCCCATTCTCCTCTCTTCCTCACGCCTTTGCCAATGATTCTACCCTGCATTTTTCCTCTGCCTTTTCTTCACAACCTCATCTACTACTCGTAATCAGTCTCATATCACTCTTTCTTCTACTCTCAACTCCGATTTGCAAAGGGTATCTGAGTGGGGCACAAAAATTTTAGTTAAATTTAATGCCTCCTAGACAGTTTTTGGCTGTCTATCTTCTCCTCTTGATACCCCTATTGTTCCCGAAACTAACGAAATTTATCCCTTTAATTTTGTTAAAATACTATGTATTAGGAATCACGATAGCCTCTAACTTGTCTTGGAGGAATCACCTAATTCAAATTATTAAGTCTGCATCTAAAAACTTGGGGGCTTTATTTCGTTTTCGTCATTACCTTTCCTCTATATAGTGACCTAAAATCTATAAAGGTCTTATCCATCCCTGCTTAAAATACGACTTGCACATCTGGGATGCTTCTTCATATTATCTCCTAGATAGGGTTGAATCTAAGGCAGTTAGACTCATTAATGACCCTTTTCCTACTTCTAATCTAGATTATCTTTCTCTTTGCCGCAAGGTATCATCCCTATCTCTTTTCTATCGCTACTACTTCCATCGCTGCTCTGATGAGTGGGCGAATTGCATCCCTCTCCCAGTGCTGAGGCCACATAACACTAGCCAAGTGGCCTCATCTCACAGGTACTGTGTGGAGATTGTAGCTCGGTGATTGGTCAGTGCAGCGATTG
>JAXCGZ010013697.1:30000-63478 GCA_037179515.1 Halocaridina rubra
CAGCCTCACCAACACTATCTCCAGCAGGCTCTTTTTCATTTAAGCAAAATAATAACATTTTTTCTACCTCTTCCATAACTTGAGACCTATTCTTCGTTATAACAGTCACTCCTTTAGCCACTTGAGCTGCCTTTAAGGCCTCTTTATTCTTTAAAATAGTACAGAAGGCTGATTTCGCTGTGTTATACTGCGTGGCAAAATCAGAAACATGAACTCCTTTCTCATGTTTAGCTATAATTTATTTTTTCATTTCCACGGTAATATGTTTAGGTTTTTCAATGTCAGTATCAATAAACAAACAAACAAACAAACAAACTTTATTTCCATTTCAATACAATGGGTATTCGTCAGCCAGGGCAAGCCCCAACCCCCCACTGTGGTGTCCAACCACAGCAGTTCCTGCCAGTAAACAGCTTAAACTCTCGGTATTGGACGGGAACCGATCTTTCGACCTCGTGAATGCGAAGCCAGTGCGTTACCACTGTACTAGCCAGCAGTACATGAGGACTAATTTAAAGTAAAAAGCAAAAAAGTCTGGAAATCTACAACGAAAGAACAATGAGTGATCTTCACAAAAATTGAGTATGAACCACCAATTGGAAAGAGTGACCACTGTGTGTTGTTGATGGAGTATATCATTGAAGATATTCTTCCTGAGAGTAGAGGCACTGAGGACATGAGGAGGAACTATCCGAAAGGAGATTACATCAAAATGAATGAGCTTTTTGCAGTTATTGACTGGAGAACCTTATTTTACAACAAATCTGTACAAGAAATGTATGACATCTTTTGTGAGAAATATGGGAAGATAGTAGATTGCTGCATACCTGTCACCAAAGTAGGTGTAATTCATGCCAGAGAGAAATGGTTCGATAATGGGTGTAAAAGAGCTAAGGAGTGGAGAGACAAATGCTGGAAAAGGTATAGGAGGAGAAAAAACATAAATGCCTGGCAAACCTACAAAAGAGCAAGAAATGACTACCTAAGTAAAAGGAGAGAGGCAGAGAGAGACTATGAGAGGGACATCACCAGGAAGGCTAAAGAAAATCCCAAGCTTTTCCACAGCTTTATCAGAGGAAAACTGAAGGTAAAAGAACAGGTTTTAAGGCTAAAGAGAGCGGATGGAAGCATCACTGAGACGGATGAAGAGATCTGCAAAGAATTGAACAAGGAGTTTCAGTCAGTATTTACAGTAGAAAATACCCCACCCCCTCAGATTGCAGTGATAGAAGCTCAAGGGCCGGTATTAGAGAACATCAACCTTACAGCCACAGAGGTATGCAAAGCGCTGATGGATTTAGATGTTCATAAAGCTACAGGTCCTGATGACATATCCCCTCGTGTGCTTAAAAAATGCGCAAACGCAATATCAGTGGCACTAAGTATCATATTTAAGGAGTCACTGGAGTCGGGGGAGATTCCAAGATGCTGGAAACAAGCAAATGTGATACCTATCTTCAAAAAGGGAAGGAGGGATACGGCTCTGAACTATAGACCACTTTCCTTGACCAGCATAGTTTGCAAAGTTATGGAGAAACTACTAAGGAAACATATCTCTCTTCACTTGGAATCCTTCAATTTTTTGTCAGTGAGGCAACATGGCTTCAGAGAAGGTAGATCAACAGTAACAAATTTATTAGAATTTTATGATGAGGTAAGCCAAATCTTACAGGAAAGAGAGGGCTGGGCAGATTGCATATTCCTAGACTTCCAGAAAGCGTTTGACACTGTTCCACATGGGAGACTTATTAGGAAGCTGCAATCAATGGCTAGAATAGGTGGAAATGTTTTGGAATGGATAAAACCTTACTTAGAAGGAAGGGAACAGAGGGTTAGAGTAAGACACTCAGTGTCTGAATGGAGAAGAGTTAGTAGTGGAGTTCCACAGGGTTCAGTTTTAGGGCCACTTTTGTTCCTTGTATATGTAAATGACCTACCAGAGTCTGTAAATTCATTCATGAATATGTTTGCAGATGATGCAAAGATTGTGAAGAAAGTAAAAAACGAGAACAATGGTAGAGAACTTCAGGAGGATTTAAATAATCTGCATGAGTGGTCAGAAAAGTGGCTAATGAAATTCAATACTTCAAAATGTAAGGTAATGAGAATGGGTACAAGTGCAAGAAGGCCCAAGCTTGACTACTCGGTGGCTGGAGTACAACTTCAAGAGACAGAAAATGAGAGAGATCTAGGAGTAAACATACTGGCAGATTTGTCTCCAGAAATACATGTAAATGGCATAGTAAGGGCAGCATATGCGTTCTTATCAAATGTAAGGGTAGCCTTCAGGCACATGGACAAGGAAATGTTCAGAAATATTTATGTAACCTATGTGAGGCCAAAACTCGAATATGCAGCCCCCTTTTGGAATCCGCACTTGAAAAAGCACATAGCTAAGCTTGAAAAAGTTCAAAGACATGCCACGAAATTGGTGCCAGAAATACGCAATCTCAGTTATGATGAGAGGCTGAGGGAATTAGACTTACCATCACTCGAAGCTAGAAGAGTGAGGGGGGATATGGTGACAGTCTTTAAATGCCTTCATGGTTATGATAGAGTGGATAGGGATCGATATTTTGATATGGCTGGCTCTAGAACTAGAGGTCATAGTTTGAAGCTTCGTAAGAAAACTTCTTTGCAGGATGTAAGGAAATACTTTTTCAGTGTAAGAGTAGTTGATAATTAGAATTCGCTAAGCGAGGAGGTAGTTAATGCTATCTCAATCCATAGTTTTAAGGACAGGTATGATAAGTATCACTAAGCATAAAATGGAACCGATGAGGAGACGGGAAGATACGAGCTTTGGGCTCTTTCCCGTAAACACAATTAGGTAATCACAATTAGGTAATCACACTGAGGGCACGAATGTAGAACTGAGAGCAAACACGTTGTTACCCGGGCAGACGTGGTAGCCCAGGCGGATTACCTAATTGTGCGTTCGTACCTCGAGGATTGTTAGCAGGTCAGTTCAAAATTTGTTCGAAATTTTTAATCGTAGGTAAAGTTGTTTGTATATATATATATATATATATATATATATATATATATATATATATATATATATATATATATATATATATATATATATATATATATGTATATATGACAATTTTTTTCTCCTTTCTTGTCAGACTCACAAATTATATATTGTACATACTCGTTAGATTTATACTTATAGCCACAACAAAAATATCATGCTAAAGTTCTGAAACTTTGTGATAGCTAATTCTGGCATGTAACCTCCACTTTGACTGCCTAAACATTCCCTCTGAAGAACTCCCTTTTGGTAAGCTAAGAGCAAGACATACCTCCAATGTTAACTCAACAAGCCTTTGACACAGGAAACCTGTGGCACGTTATCAGACCACCCAGGCAACAAAGCTGCAATGCTCAAGTACAACTATAACCTATCTTCAAGCTATAATGAAGGAATATGCACAAAGTGGTGGCTGTATTCTGTATTAGTGGTGGTGACATACTGGTCTTCATTATTTAAGTCTTCAATGTAATTTCTGTTCTGCTTAGCTTCTCTTTGTTATACATTGAAACATTTATATGACTGACCAAAATTTTATTTACTGGTCACAAAAACCTCGAAGAAAAATCACTTCCATTGTCATCATCAGCACACCTTTTACTGTCGTCTACACCATCTTATACTCTCTATCTGGGTCTGCGGTTATACATTTAAATTGCTGAATTAAAGTTTAATGTTTCAAGGTAGCAATAGCTCTGGAGTAATGTTTTGTATGAAGTCTTCATCAAAGTGATTTTTCCTGAAGTATCTCTCATGTTTCCTGTATAACGTTTTATATCCCAAAGTACTTATCTCTATATCTAAAATAAAGAATTTCATATGAACAGCTTCTGTAGATCAATGACAAGATAAGGCTATGTGTATCCCAAAGGCCAAAAATATTAATAATAAATAACGTACTCAATAACGTAAAACTGTGGATATTTTGTAGAAGGGGAATAAAAAAAAACTGTGGAAGCATACCTACATGAAGATAAAAATCATTCTAAACATTACTGAAGAAAAAATATTAAAAAACAGAATATTCAAACACTTTAGAAAGTAAAAATTAAGAAAAAGGGGAAGACCTACAGCAAAGAGCATTAGACAAATATACTTTACCTCTACTATAAACAAAGAGATATATCAAGAGGCATCAAATGAACAAGAGAAGCTTGAGTTATGGTCAAAGTCCAAAGAGCAATCACCAAAATAAGAAAAAGGGAAACAAGATGAAAGGACTAACTCAATACCTAAAGAGCAAAATGACAATAAGACCTGAAAGACCATTAAAAAAAAAAAAAAAAAAAAAAAAAAAAAATTCTTTCCTCTTTTAACCCAACCAGTAGAGAAAAAATGCAGAAAAAATCCAACAGAAGTATATGATAGCCAAAATATATAACCTAGCAAGAGTAAAACAAGAGAATATTACACGTCACCCACAGTCTAGAGGATGCTAATGTTTTTAACAATTTTCCCCCCTAAGGTGCATCTAAAACCATACCAGTGAACTAAATTACTTATATTTGCCAAGGGAACTTATTTTCATACTAATGTTCCTTTATTATAGTTGTATTATCTTTCTGAATGTACGAGTTGTGTGGCACAATTTCCTGACATTTTGACTTAAATGCTTTTGTTTTGATTTATGTACTTGATTAACGCTTTAGTGAGCAGAAGGAATTTTAAGTTTTCTCAACTAACTGAACTGTAAATTGTAAGATACGATGTATGGTATAATTTGTTATAGTAGGAGATATGTAATGCCTTCAGCTAAATGTACATGCTTTTGTGAGAAGTCTTGCAAAGCCTTCATTCTTTAGTTTTAAAACTTTCTAAAAGGTTTCTTGATTTATGTACTTGACTGACACTGCTATGCATAATAAAATCAATAAAAGGAAAAACTTAAACAAACACCAAGAAGTGCAAAGGCATGATAATTAACCTAGTCGAAAAATGCAGACATATAAGGATGCTACTTTGGTTTGTTATCTAAGTGACATGAATCTACTTTAGTATGCGATCTACACTTTATATTATGGTCTCTAACCTAACCTAACCTCTATTTAGCATTTTGAACCAATGTATGTGCTGTTTATTGCCAGAATATATATGATGTAGATATTTTTTCCTTGTACTTAACAAGCCAAAGTAACACCCACATAAGAATACCCCCTAAAATGAGTGATGCACCATAACAATCACCTGGGCCAAAAATATGGTGGGGAAGTCCCTTGGTGGAAAGTCATACAAAAGAGTATCATAAACAATGTACAGTATAATAAGGTTCAACCCAGACCAGCCTTCCCTCCAAGTAAATTTGTGATTAAAATACTGGTACTTTGTGTTAGTTCATGAATCAATAAAATAAAATAATGGCATAATCATGCACAAAGTTTTTGCTTTACAAGCTGTATGTTGTCAATAAGGTAGGAAATCTTACATTTGGTTATTAGTGAAACTACTGATAAAATACATATTGCACTCAAAATTTACATGTCTGTACAGTTTACTACTCATAAGTCACTAAAGTTGCAAACAGAGCCATATATCATATTTGTAATGCTGGTCCTTCAAGTTGGATGTTATAATTTACTAGAAGAGTGTGCTTGGTTAAATATAACCCATTTATATATATATATATATATATATATATATATATATATATATATATATATATATATATATATATATATATATATATATATATATATATATATATATATATATATATATATATATATATATATAATGGTAGTAAAGATTCGCTTCATGTACCCATTCTAATTTTATATCAAATTACATTTTCTTATAAGTTTTCACGTGTATTGAATTAGCCTGATAATTCTTTTTCTCAGAGATCACTATTTAATCATTTTAGGACCTACATTGGTTGGCGAGTGGGTATTTGAATGACTTAAAGTAACCTAATTCATATTGAAGCCTTTCTTACCTTGATAGGGTGATGTGGGTGTTTAAACAGCAGTACGGTACCTTTCAGAAAGTGTTGATGATGCTGGTCTCTCAGGAGGGCCATGGAATGATGCATAAAACAAATATTAACTCCTATGGCTTTATGGAACCATACTTTCCCAATGATTGTAGCAATACCTAACCTTACCTTGCACGGGTCATGAATACTAATATCAAGTGTGTTCATAAAGACATGAAATATATTTTTCATTAAATATATATATCATTGACTGTATTCACCCTTTGAATGTAGTGCCGGTGATACCATTTCAACTACCAAAAGGGTCATAGTCACATACATCAGCTATAAATAAGGAGTAAAAATATGGAATTTCATTACAATCCTCAACTCGAGTCAAACAAAGATCTCACCTTGATTTCATGAGTGTTGAGCGTACAGTGATATGCTGTTAATTATTCTTCATAGTAATGGTCATTAAAGTAAATTTGGGGTTCCTTTATAGAAGGGGAACAAAAACTTGTGAGAACGTCTTTTCAAAAAAATGCTTATAATGAAGAAATAAAGGATCGCAACGTCACTGCAAACGGACACTAATAGCAACTTTCTTGTTCTTCTTCTTATTATTCCGGTAATTGCAGGACCAGGCTGAGTTCCCAATAGGGATGCGAAAATACCATTTGAATAATATCTGAACGAGGTGTTACTTGTCTACTACGGTGATTAACATAAAGATATTGGATAAACGCATATATTTTGGATATTTTTTCGTCTTTTTCTAGTTTTTTATGTTTTGAAAGATTTATTTTCTTTGATTTCATTCAAAATTTGTGGAGACTAAGGATTTATGGCTATTTTAGTGGTGTGTTACAAGGCATGATATAGCCAGATTTTCCCCTCAGTACTGTTTGTATGAGATTCCGGGGGGGGGGGGCTTTGGTCTTTGTGGTTCATAAAGATTAGGGTTAGTTGTGTAATTTATTTTGGCATCAAGATCCTTGCTAGGAAGAACTGGAAGCTACATTCTGGACCTTTTGGAGTTGTATATGAATCTTTTTCAAAGCTATCAGGGATATTTAGATTTTTATGCTATAGAAATACAGTAACACATTATTTGAAGACGTTCTTCGTAACAAATTTATAAATTAGGCTTACTTTTACCTTCATTTGTGACACGAAAGATAACTTCTAATTACGGTATATTAAAATTTCGAGATCTTATTCTACTGTGCCTATTGGTTTCTTTACACTTGTTCAAACTTTATAAAGTTTTGTGAGTGTTCTTGTGAAAAATTGAATGATCAAAACTATTAAGGACAATTATGAATTAAGCAAGAGCATTTGCTGTTGTAACTTTCAAGAATAAGTTAGAAGAGCACGAATAACAATTATGTGAGTGAGCACTTGCACTATTAATAGGTTAGGGGTTATACTACTCAGGAACCCGCCTGGTCTCGAAGAACCTTTGCTGTGGCTCCCAAACATAATTTTCAATTCCTAAACGTTCTGGGTCTCTGTGGTAATCTCCTTTTCATGTTTCACTGATACAAATGAGAAGTGATTTCGGTGAGAGAAAGAAAAAAAAAGAGTACTAACAAATTTTTTTAATATATAAGGTATTTCCACTTCAAAATTTGAATTTTTTTTTCCAAAATCTTTATTTTTCAGGGCAAAACTATGACACTTTGACGAGTAATATGATTAAATGGTAAAGTTTGTTTATGAATAATCTATATTCTTGTTTGCAAGTAACCCTTCCTCTGCATACTTCTACCTAGCTGTTTCATATGAGTTTTATATGTTTATAAATTTTCCTCTTATATGTAGACTTCAGTATGTTAAATATAATGTACAGTATACCTTACAAGATACATACCTTCCTATTCTATTTTTCCATAAGTTCCACATATAAGTATGTTATTGCCTTATCACATTAAATAAGATAATTTGCAGTTCCATTTTCCAGCGCATGAGGTAAGTTGCCTGACGTCACCATCAGGGCACTTATTTTTCCAAGATAGTGAGACCACATTAACACCTTGGAAAGTGTCACTTATTCCTGGCAAGTACAGTCAGTTTTCATTCATGATATATTATGCTCAAACTATGGTGAAAAAAAAGTTTAATAAATAGTCTGTTCCAAGAGACAAGTGAGTATCGATAACCAGTTATATGAATTTATTTTCCTTCAGAGTGACATATTTTATTTCTTAATATGCTGTAGATATCCGTTGCTCTTGCGATGTCATATATGTTCAAAGGGAAGATAATATCGTCTTCAATGTTTTCAGTGATTAAAGACTTTGAGGGTTGCAGCTGATTATAAATTCAATGAAAGCAAACATGAACTTTTAATTCACACATGATACTTCTTTGCAGATCTAAATGGAGTGAAAAAGAATACAAAAAAAATAGTACACAGAAATATAGTGCAGAATGTACTGAAGAGCCCATTCTCAGTAACAAAATTCTTTGTAGTTTAAAACTGAGATTAACACAGACATTTTTATTATACAATGATCCTGAGGTTATATTTTTCAGAAGGTGGGGATGAGTTGCAATAGTGATGCTACAGATCCTTGAATAGATTGAAAGTTCAGTAGTTTTAAAGGCAATCACAGGCAATATGATAGCCAATTAATCTTCCTGTTAACTATGTCAGTCTGTTTGTGGATTTGGAATAGAGTGAAGCACGAAACCAATTTTCTCTCTTCCCCCTCATAATCCAAAAAAATCGTCTTACTTCTGGAGCAAGGAAATTTTGAATAAATTGAAGATGATTTTTTATATTTCTTTGAAGATGCACAGAATCCCCCAAGGCAGGAAGAGAGCCAACATCACAGCCATATATAAAAAAGGAGACCTCAGTGACCCAGGCAACTATAGACCAGTAAGCCTAACAAGTATAGCCTGCAAGATAATGGAATCCATGGTACGGAAATATATAATGAAACACATGCAGGAAAATAAATTATTTAGCAACAAACAATTTGGATTCATAACTCGGAGATCAACGGGGCTACAGTTAATACGAGTTATGGACATCTGGGTTAATACTCTAGATGAGGGAGGGGCTGTAGATGTCGCAAATTGTGACTTCAGGAAAGCATTTGACTCCATCCCGCATCGCCTCTTGTGTGAGAAAATAGAGGGATACAACATAAAAGGAGACATATATGAATGGATCAAGCCCTCCTGACTAGCAGACAGCAGCGTGTGATCGTCAGTGGAGAAGGCTCAACCTGGAGTGATGTAATCAGCGGCATTCCACAAGGATCGGTGTTGGGTCCACTGCTGTTTGTGATATTCATAAATGACTTGCCAGAGGTTATAGAAAATGAAGAAGTGTATCTTTATAGAAAATGAAGAAGTGTATCTTTATGCGGATTATTTTTGAAAATTTTCAGAAAAATAGTTGATATGGAAGATTGTAATAAAATGCAAGACAATTTAGATGCAGCTAAACAGTGGTCTGATACATGGTTGCTTAAATTTCATCCAGGAAAATGTATTCAGATGAAAATGGGAAAAACAAAAGCTGGAAAAAGAATTTACAAAATGGAAGAGGAACCGAAAGAAGCATCTTCTGAAAAAGATTTGGGAGTGGTAATTGACAGTGAACTAAATTTTTCTGAACATATAGCTGAAAAAATTAAAAAAGCAAACAGACTTGTGGGACTCATACAGAGAGTGTGTTGTGCACTGAACGAGGAAACTTTTAAGCCTCTGTATACAGCTCTGGTACGTCCCAATATTGAATATGCCAACCAGGTCTGGTCTCCATATAAAGTTCGGGATGTAGAGGCGATAGAGAATGTACAGCGAAGAGCCACCAAGTTAATACCCACACTGAGAGACCTTCCATACGAGGAAAGACTGAGAAGGTTACAGCTTCACACCTTAGCCTACCGGAGGACAAGAGGAGACATGATTGAAATGTTTAAGATTATGAGTGGACTATATAACAAGGAGGTGTGTAATGACCTTTTCATTATGCTTGTATCAGCAACAAGAGGACATAGCAAAAGGGTATTCAAACAAAGGCCACGACTGAACTTGTGGAAGTATTCTTTATGTGACAGAATTGTTGATGTATGGGAACAGTCTACCAGAATCGGTTGTTGGAGCAAAATTTGTTTACGACTTTGAAATTAAAGTGGATCGTGCTTGGGCGAATCAAGAGAGGAAATTTAACCACAGAGCTGACATTCAGCTCTGCCACCATAGCCGCCAGACAGACCATAGTCACAGAGAGAGCAGTATAGAGCTGGAAGCACAGGCGCTGTAGCAGCCTTCATCCAGGACTCGTCTGTAAGAATTTAATTGTATGGAAACCCACCACTTTTACATCATTTCTCAATTACAACTCTGAGATAAATAATAAATGCCTCAGCCTCCTCCTTCACAAATGGAGAAGCTGAGCAATTATATCAAATTTCTTGCAAGTACTGTGCAATACAACTTAGCATAGCACCAGCAAGGCACTCCGATATACTTAAGCTACAGAACACATATTTTTGGAAAAGGAACCTGACAGCTACCATCACTTCTCTCTTGGTATTTTTGGAGAATCCTAAAATCAATCCCCTAATGCATAGAGCAAAAGTTCATCCAAGGACTGGGTCTGCAGTAGTAATAGCACAAGGGCAGGAGAGAAAGGAACTAGAAAAACGAATAAAGAAGCTGGAAGGGGAAAAGAGTGAACTAGAAACCAAATCTTCTAAACAAGAAGATAAAAACAAACAACTGAATGACAACCTAAATGAATTAGATGTTAGTTCACTGCTCTCTTCTGAGAGAGACGAGATTGCTGCTTGGAATGTCCAGATTAAGGAAAACATTGAACAGTTTAGAAAAGAGTTCCAAAAGCTGAATATGGAACATGATGCCATGAAAACTTCCTTTGCTGATGCACTAAAGGGGAATGTGGCAGTAAAAGAGGCTGTAAAGGTGGTGTCACTGGAAAACATCCAGGCAGTTGACTATAAAGAGACAGTAATCGAAAAAATGAAAGACGTTGTGATGGAAAGGGCAAATCCACTGATCAAACAGGCACTTGATAAAGAAAAGACAGTGGTAATCTCAGGCATAAGCGAATCCCAGGAGTCAACATGGCAGGGGAGACGAAGAAAATAAAGCTAGGGTTGTAGACCTGATAAGAAAGCTTGGAGTAGTTTGTGGTCCTGAGGATATTGTAAACATTCACCAACTAGACAAATATTCGAGGGAAGGAAAGCCGAGACCAACAAAAGCAACCTTTGAGAGAGGGGAAACATGTAGGGAAATATTGTTGAGAAAAAAAAGTCTAAGAGACCTTCAAGAATTCAAAGAAGTGTACATTAGATGATACAGAACACAGGAAGAGATGGGAAAGATCAAAAACTTGTTGCAAGAGGCAAGAAGGTTAAATGAGGAAAGAAATGAAGGGAAGAAAAATTTTCATTTCAGAGTTCTTCCACACAAAGGGGAGATAAAGAAGATAATGACAGGAGATCAGGGGATGGGGCCTCATTAAGATTGTTATACACAAATGCTGATGGATTAGCTGGTAAGGCAGTAGAACTAAAAGATAGGATTCACAACAGTAAGGCGGATATAGTAGCAATTACAGAGACTAAGTTGAGTGAGGACATAAACAGCGTCACAGTTTTTCCTAAGGGCTTCAGAATATTAAGGGTTGAAAGATCTGAGAGGAAAAGGATTCAACTTGAGGAAATTAACTTGGCTATAGAAAGTGAGTTCAAGGACTTTCTTGTTGCTCACATAAATATTGGGTCAGAGAGCATTATAATAACTGTTGTATATAACCCACCAAGGAACCAGAATAGGCTAGAAGTTTATGAGGAAAGTCATATAGGTACTATTGAAGTCATAAACTCAGTTGTTAACATGGCACGGGAGAGAAAATGTAGGATTTAGATTATGGGAGATTCTAATCATAAAAAGATAGAGTGGATAAATCTTGACCCACACAGTGGTGAGGACTCATTCGGGGCAAGATTCCTAGATTGCGTACAAGGGAATTTCCTACACCAACATGTAATGGAACCAACAAGGACCAGGGGTGGGGATGAGCCATCACTACTTGATCTAGTATTCACAGATAATGTGTTGGAGATTGAAAAAATTGAGTATGAACCACCAATTGGAAAGAGTGACCACTGTGTGTTTTGTTGATGGAGTATAGCATTGAAGATATTCTGCCTGAGAGTAGAGGCACTGAGGACATGAGGAGGAACTATCTGAAAGGAGATTACATCAAAATAAATGAGCTTTTTGCAGTTATTAACTGGAGAACCTTATTTTACAACAAATCTACACAAGAAATATATGAAATCTTTTGTGAGAAATATGGGAAGATAGTAGATTGCTGCATACCTGTCACCAAAGTAGGTGTAATTCATGCCAGAGAAAAATGGTTCAATAATGAATGTAAAAGAGCTAAGGAGTGGAGAGACAAATGCTGGAAAAGGTATAGGAGGAGAAAAAACATAAATGCCTGGCAAACCTACAAAAAAGCAAGAAATGACTACCTAAGTAAAAGAAGAGAGGCGGAGAGAGACTAAGAGAGGGACATCACCAGGAAGGCTAAAGAAAATCCTAAGCTTTTCCACAGCTTTATCAGAGGAAAACTTAGGGTAAAAGAACAAGTTTTAAGGCTAAAGAGAGCGGATGGAAGCATCACTGAGACGGATGAAGAGATCTGCAAAGAATTGAACAAGGAGTTTCAGTCAGTATTGACAGTAGAAAATGCCCCACCCCCTCAGATTGCAGAGATAGAAGCTCAAGGGCCGGTATTAGAGAACATCAACCTTACAGCCACAGAGGTATGCAAAGCGCTGATGGATTTAGATGTTCATAAAGCTACAGGTCCTGATGACATATCCCCTCATGTACTTAAAAAATGCGCAAACTCAATATCAGTGGCACTGGGTACCATATTTAAAAAGTCACTGGAGTCAGGGGAGATTCAAAGATGCTGGAAACAAGCAAATGTGATACCTATCTTCAAAAAGGGAAAGAGGGATACGGCTCTGAACTATAGACCAGTTTCCTTGACCAGCATAGTTTGCAAAGTTATGGAGAAACTACTAAGGAAACATATCTCTCTTCACATGGAATCCTTCAACTTTTTGTCAGTGAGGCAACATGGCTTCAGAGAAGGTAGATTAACAGTAACAAACTTATTAGAATTTTATGATGAGGTAAGCCGAATCTTACAGGAAAGAGAGGGCTGGGCAGATTGCATATTCCTAGACTTCTAGAAAGCGTTTGACACTGTTCCACATGGGAGACTTATTAAGAAGCTGCATGCAATGGCTAGAATAGGTGGAAATGTCTTGGAATGGATAAAAACTTACTTAGAAGGAAGGGAACAGAGGGTTAGAGTAAGACACTCAGTGTCTGAATGGAGAAGAGTTAGTAGTGGAGTTCCACAAGGTTCAATTATAGGGCCACTTTTGTTCCTTGTATATGTAAATGACCTACCAGAGTCTGTAAATTCATTCATGCATATGTTTGCAGATGATGCAAAGATTGTGAAGAAAGTAGGAAACGAGAACAATGGTAGAGAACTTCAGGGAGATCTAAATAGTCTGCATGAGTGGTCAGAAAAGTGGCTAATGAAATTCAATACTTCAAAATGTAAGGTAATGAGAATGGGTACAAGTGCAAGAAGGCCCAAACTTGACTATTCGGTGGCTGGAGTACAACTTCAAGAGACAGAAAATGAGAGAGATCTAGGAGTAAACATACTGGCAGATTTGTCTCCAGAAATACATATAAATGGCATAGTAAGGGCAGCATATGCAGTCTTATCAAATGTAAGGGTAGCCCTCAGGCACATGGACAAGGAAATGTTCAGAAATATTTATGTAACCTATGTGAGGCCAAAACTCGAATATGCAGCCCCCTTTTGGAATCCGCACTTGAAAAGCACATAGCTAAGCTTGAAAAAGTTCAAAGACATGCCACGACACTGGTGCCAGAAATACGCAATCTCAGTTATGATGAGAGGCTGAGGGAATTAGACTTACCATCACTCGAAGCTAGAAGATTGAGGGGGGGATATGGTGACAGTCTTTAAATTCCTTCATGGCTATGATAGAGTGGATAGGGATCGATATTTTGATATGGCTGGCTCTAGAACTAGAGGTCATAGTTTGAAGCTTCGTAAGAAAACTTTGCAGGATGTAAGGAAATACTTTTTCATCGTAAGAGTAGTTGATAATTGGAATTCGCTAAGCGAGGAGGTAGTTAATGCTATCTCAATCCATAGTTTTAAGGACAGGTATGATAAGTATCACTAAGTACAAAATGGAACCAATCAGGAGACGTGAAGATACGAGCTTTGGGCTCTTTCCCGTAAACACAATTAGATAATTACAATTAGGTAATTACCAAACCAGAGAAACTCATACATGTAGAAAAGCTAACTCTAGCACTAGCTTCCTTCATCGCAGCAGTCACCATCTGGCAGCAATATAGATACCCTGAAAGCTGAACATTTGGTAATGTTATAAGACTAGTAGGGAAACTTCACAATATTAAGGATCAAAACTTACACACTGATGAGGAACCAGGCTGAAATATAGATACTATACTACTGTGGAGGTGGACCCATCAAATGCCAAACTTATCCTTCTTCCATATCTAGTAGAGTGAGGAGCAATATAGTAATTACCTAATTGTATCTACAGAAAAGAGCCCTATCCTCGTAACTCCCCTTCTCTTGGTCGGTTCCATTTTTATACTCGATGATACTTACTATATTTGTTCTTAAAACTACGAATTAAGTTAGAATTAACTACTTCTTCACTTAGCGAATTCCAATCATCAACGATTCATACACTAAAAAGAAGTTTTCTTACAAAGCTTCAAATTAAGACTTCTTGTTCTAGAGCCAGCCACATCAAAATATTGATCTCTATTCACTCTGTTAAAACCATGAGGGACTTTAAAAAGCGTCACAATATCCCCCCCCCCCCAATTCTGCTAGCTTCGAGATTGGTAAGTTCAATTCCTTTAGTCTCCTTATAACTGAGATTGCGTATTTCTGGCATCAGTTTCATGGCATATCTAAACTTTTTCCAGCTTATTTATATGTTTTTTCAAGTGCGGATTCCAAAAGGGGGCTGCATATTCAAGCTTTGGCCTCACATAATTTACATAAATACTTCTGAACATTTCCTTGTCCATGTGTTTGAAAGCTACCCTTACATTTGCTATACAAGCATAAACAGCTCTTACTGTGCAGTTTATGTGCATTTCCAGAGAGAAATCTGCCAATATGTTTACTTCTAGATCTCTCATTTTCTGTCTCTTCAAGTTCTGCACCTGTTATTGAGTATCCAAGATTGGGCCTTCTTTCCCTTGTACCCATTCTCATAACATACATTTTTAAGTATTGACTTTTATTAGCCACTTTTCTGAATACTAATGCGGACTATTTAGGTCTTCCTGAAGTTCTTAACCATTGTTCTTGTCACTTAATTTCTTCATAGTCTTTGCATCATCTGCAAACATATTCAAAAATGAAATTTACAGACTCTGGTAGGTCATTTACGTATAGTGCTGCCTCATTTATCGCGGGGGCTCGGTTCTGGGACCCGCCGCGAAAGGTGAAAATCCGCGAAGCAGGAGCACCATATATACATAGGTATTTTAGATATATTTTTACCTTTACTGTATAACCCCTCCCTGCACTGTTAACAAACCACCCTTAACTTTATTAATAACAGCGTGCAAGCGTAAATTTATATGAACGTGATAGGTAAGTTTACCGTGAATGACGTGATGATGACGTGTACATACTCCACAGCCAAATACCCCACAGCCAATGACAGCTTTACGGCTGCTTTTTGCGAGAGAAGAACATGGTGATGGGGAGTTGCTGTCGTTGTTTCTTCTTTTGTGCGAAGTTGGTCTTGTAAGGAGTCATGGCATTGTCGATAATATTGCAGAAGTGCACCGAAAGAACCATATCATCATCATGCTCTTGCGACAATTGTTGGAGTTCTTTGGCCATGCTATACATGGCTGCTAGCCATTCGAGTGTAAGGCCTGGTTCTTCAACTTCTTCATGCATTTCCTCTTGTTGTTCTTCTTCCTCTTCTTCGCTCGCTGATTTTGTCATCTCCTCCAAGTCTTCATCAGTTAAAGGCTGCGAGTGGCAGTTGATCAGTTCATTCACGTCTTTGTGAGTCATATCTTTAAAGCCTTCTCCTTCTAGCAATGCAGCCAACTTCACAGCTTTCGCAACTGCCGAGTTATACACTTTGTCAGGAGTGAATTGCTTGTAGTTGTAGATGACTTCCGGCCACAGTTTCTTCTAGCTGGCATTGATTGTGGCCGGCTTCATCTTTTTGATTGCATTCTGAATATTTTGAAGGCATGTAGCAATCGTGTAGTTACACCAGTACGTCTGCAGTGCAAATTCTTTGTCTGCATCCATGGAGTCAACCAGGTTTGCCAGGGCATTTCGTGTTTAGAGGGCCTTGAGTGCACGAATAACACATTGATTTATAGGCTGAATCAGTTATGTCATATTCGGTGGCAGGAACTCTACCTGAACACTGTCATAATGGAGATCAGTTGCATGGCCACCAGCATCATCCATCAAAATAAGGACTTTAAATTCAAGGCCCTTCTCTGTAAGATAAACTTTGACCTGAGGGATAAAGCATTGGTAAAACTAGTCCGATGTGAGGCTTTTCGTGATCCAGGCCTTAGGGTTATGCATCTAATACACAGGCAGCAGATTCTTGTTTTTATTCTTTAAAGCCTTAGGGTTCTTTGACTTGCAGATAAGCCCGGGCTTTAACATAAAGCCCGCAGCATTGCCGCACATGACGAGGGTAACACGGTCTTTGTGCGCTTTAAATCCCGAGACTTTAGCTTCTTCTTTGAAAAGAAAGGTGCGAGACGGCATTCTCTTCCAACATAACCCAGTTTCCTCCACGGTAAAGATTTGCTCAGGATGCATATTCTCCTTCCTCAATAATTTTCTTGAAGTCGTTCTTTACATAATCTTCAGCTGCAGCTGTATCTGCAAAGGCAGCTTCGCCATGCACCAAAACGCTCTTTAGGCAAAAGCGTTTTAGAAATTTGGCGAACCATCCCTTGCTTGCAACGAACGATGGTTTCCTCGGTGGAGAATTTCTGGACGGTCCTGATTGTGGGTCTTCCATTTCTTCTTCTTTCTCCTCCTCCTCGCCTTTGTTTGTATGATACTCGTGTCTAAGCTGATGTTCTTCCTGCAATCAGCAATCCACAGGGCCAAAGCAGATTCTATCCGCACTATTATCTTATTGTGGGGTGTTACGACCCTTTTCGCTGTTTTATTAAAAGTAATAGTCGCTGCTTTCCTGATATTTGCCTCGTCTTTCTTGATGTATCGAACGGTAGATTCGCTGATGCCAAAATGGCGGCCGACATCCGAGAACCTTCTTCCTTCCTTCAGCATATCTAACAGTTTTACTTTTTCTGTTATGGTCAACATCTTCCTTTGCCACTTAGGCTTACTACCAGAAGCCTTAGAAGATGAAGGACACTTGGGAGGCATTGCAGGGGTCGAAATACAAGTTTCACAAAATCACAAGCTAGTACAGTGGTAACGTGCTGGCCTTGCATTCGTGAGGTCGACACATCGGTTCCCGCTCAGGACCGAGAGTTTAAGCTGTTTACTGGGAAGGTCACTGCTGTCATGGGCACCACACTGGGGGGTTGGGGCTTGCCCCAGCTGACGTTCTGAGGAGCATCTCAGATGGATATCAAAACTGAAACACCGGCAACCTTTTAACCTTTAACAACATATTAAGAAGCACAACGCGAACGGCGCACACGTGAGTGGACTAAACGGGTGAGGCGAGACAATGGAAGATGCTGGGAGAACCAAGCTTCAATCAAAAAGCCAATCAGACCCCATGATACAGAACATACAGAAAAATAATTCTGTGATTCGTCGTCTTCCACCCATCAGCCATTAACATCCTGTGTACTATCTCATGTAGGTGCAACCCTTTGCGTTTTCCAAGACGCCAATACGCTATCGTACAGTATTTTATTTGGTGCAATACTGTGAGTTACATGTTTAAATGTATGTATTTTACTATTTTTTACTGTTTTATTATTCTTAGGCTAGGAAATACTTTTTTTATCAATAAAATAATGAAAATACTGGAAATTTTAATATGTGCTATCTCACGTAGGTGCGACTCATTTCGTTTTCCGAAACGCCAATACCGGTATCGTATTTTATATGGTGCAATACTGTAAGTTACATGTTTAAATTTATGTTTTTTACTATTTTTTACTGCTTTATTATTCTTAGGCTAGGAAATACTTTTTAGTAATAAAATAATGAAAATACTGGAAATTTTAATATGTGCTAGCTCACGTAGGTGCGACCCTTTGCGTTTTCTGAAACGCCGATACCGGTATCGTATTTTCTATGGTGCAGAGTTACATGTTTAAATTTATATATTTTACTGTTGTTTACTGTTTTATTATTCTTAGGCTGGGAAATAATTTTTTTATCACGAAAATAATGAAAACAAAAAATTTTCAATAAAATAATGAAAATACTGAAAATTTTAATATTTCTACATATCGTGGATTCTCGCATATACCCAGAAAATAAAACCGCGATGCACTGAATTCGCAATAGGTGAATTGCAATATAGCGAGGGATTTCTGTACAGGGAACAAAAGTGGCTATAAAACTGAGCCCTGTTGAACCCCACTACTAACTCTTCTCCCATCGGACACTTGAGTCTTACTCTAACCCTCTGTTTCCATCCTTCTGAGTAAGTTTTTATCAATTTCTAGATTTTTCCTCCTATTCTTGCAGCTTCTTAATAAGTCTCCCATGGTCGACCATATCAAATGCCTTCTGGAATTCTAAGAATATACAATCCTCCCAGCCCTATCTTTCTTGTAAGATATGGCTTACCTCATCGTAACATTCTAACAAGTTTGTTACTGTTGATCTGCCTTCTCTGAAGCTATGTTGTCTTACTGACAACAGGCCAATAGTTTAGAGCTGTATCTTTCCTTCCCTTTTTGATGATAAGTACCATTTTCACTTGTTTCCAAAATTTTGGAATCACTCGAGATTCCAGCGACTTCTTAAACATGATGCAAAGCGCCACAGATATTGGTTTAGCGCATTTGTTAAGTAGGTGTGTAATTATATAATTGTACTTATAGGAAAGAGCCCTATTCTCCTATCCACTCTCTCAAAACCGAGGAATCTAAAACTCGTCATCATATCCCCTTTATTCTTCTAGCTCCGAGTGATGGTAAGTCCAATTCCCTCAGCCTCTCCTCATAACTGAGATTGCATAGTTCTGGGATCAGTTTAATGACATGTCTTTGAAGTTTTTCCAGCTTATTTATATGCTCTTTCAGTGCAGATACCAAAGGGGAGCTGCATATTAAAAAAAATATTTATGAAAATATCCATGTCCATGTGTTTGCAATTCCCTTAATTTGTCAAGAAAGCATATGCAGTCCTTATTATGCCATTCTTAGTATATTACTGAGATTGTTATCCACAGGTTAGCAGTGGCACCAAGCAAGGGAACATCAAATATGCCAAGCCACCAAATCTATCAGCTTACAACATGGATAATTTAGACTGCACGTTAATATAAGAAAAATATATATAAAACACACAAAACTGAATTCTGAATATAGTAACCATAAGATAAGAGTGAAAAACAATAAACTCACCTGCATAACTATCATACTGAACTATTAGAGGTACAACAGAGAGTGAAGGTAGGGGCCTTGTCTCTCAGTCTAAAAAAGGAATACCAGACCAAAATTTCTGAGTGTTCAAGCTAAATTTAAGACAAACTCGTTTTGAAAGCTCTGCATATGTAAAACCATGTCCAGGAGACGTTTTGATATCATAAAACAATGCTAACGAAAAATAATGCACATTATATCATAAAATATGTTAGTCAGTGATAGACACCAAGACCACATAAAGAAATTATGGTAAAACAGAGGCCTATTGCCTGACTATTGAGGCTGCTGAGCGTAGTGTTGTTCATTATTAACAACAAGCAACTGCAGTATATATATTTCAAATCATGTAAATTGTGTTTCTACCTTGGTGCTGGACAAAGTATGCTCCGCAAAATATAAGAGGTGACTGGAAGAGATAGGGGAACAGGGAGTTGAGGAATACCATCTTATAAACATTCTTGGAGTTGAACAACAAAAAGGAGGGATGACACTGGACAAGGTATGATGAAGCCATTGTTACCTCATAAACAGGAGGGGTACTTGAGGCATATTTTAATTACCTACGAAGTCATTGGAAAGTAAATTCAGTGACATATCTACGATCACTTTCTGATAAATAATTAATCCTTCATCTTTTCTTACCCAGAAATAGTGTTGAATATTTTACTGTATGTATAAAAATGATCAACAAGTATTTCTCTATAAATGTATTTTATGATACTTAGTATCTACAAGTATACATGTTTTAAAAAGTTAAAGAAAATACTAAAAAAAATACAACTCACAAAGAAATTAAAAATCTGTAACAATAACAAAGATATCCTTCCAGAAGCCTTTGGTCGAACCCTACAAATATAATCCTGGATTAAGCAGCTTTCATCGGTCACTCTACTACTATAGATATTTTTCTTCAGTTATAAAATTTAGAAACCTTTTACCTTTAAAGTTACGGATTCGAACAGACCAGTAAATGTTGAGAAACTCATATCTTATTTTCAGAAGTTACTATTTATAAGATGATTTATATAAATGAAATAGTAAAACAGGTTTTAATCTCATTTGCAGTCATATTTTATGCTGTGCTAAATTTAATATGAAAAATACGAAAACTCATGGAATCTACAAGTAAGGTTTTGCAAATTGTAAGTAAAACCTTTGGAAATTTCTAGAAATCTAAAATACTATTGAAAACTGTTGGAAACAGGATTAAGTGTACAAGTGAACCTCCACTCCTTGACATAAAATTATATTTGCAATAGTACATATCAATACAAAATACTATTCAGGCAAAAATAAATCCGCCATAACTTTTTCTCTATTCACAAAGCACATACATCAACGCATATATATATATATATATATATATATATATATATATATATATATATATATATATATATATATATATATATATATATATATATATATATATATATATATATATATATATATATATATATATATATATATATATTATATATATATATATATATTATATATATATATATTATATATATATATATATATATATATATATATATATATATATATATATATATATATATATATATATATATATATATATATATATATATATATATATATATATATATATATATATATATATATATATATATATATATATATATATATATATATATATATATATATATATATATATATATATATATATATATATATATATATATATATATATATATATATATATATATATATATATATATATATATATATATATATATATATATATATATATATATATATATATAGGGATTCTCATTAACAAGATTCCAAACATTTTGAAAGGTATCACTGTTTAACAAAAATTAGTTATAACATTACTGGACAGCAACACAGTTTATCTCGGAATAAGCTTTCATATGAAGCAGCCAGATGGAATCGTATTATGTGGATCCTATTTTCTTTATAGGTATTGATATTTGTGTACCAAGCACATATAAATACACGTTTTCTATTGGCCCTTAAACAACTGAATACGTGAGGGGAAAGGCAGGACCAAAACTGAATGAATAAGCATCAATGTATATGGTTCCTTTATGGTCAAAACTGGAAGCACAAAGGCTGGCTACGAACTTGCTAAAACCAAGAAGAGAAAAATTATAAGCATTATATAGTAATTATTCATCTTCAAGATTAACAGTTTTGCTTAGACTGAACTCGGAAGAAATTACAGATACCAAAACAGATATATCAATGGCTAGATTTTTCATTTTGAGTAATCCTCGAGGCTTTGCTAGGAAGAAAATTCAAGTCCTCTGCATGAATGGCAAAGAAAAACATTTACCTTTATTTGACTATCTATCACCTGAAATACAATATAGAAACACTTTTGCAACCATGACAAGAAAGCTGACACTGTATAAGAAGCACTGCTTATTCTTGAAAATTAAATGCAAAACAGACTTTCAATCAAAAGCCAAAAAAAACTTTTTGTATTACTTACTTTTTATCACAAAAATAGCAAAAACAAATATGTTCCAGAATCTAAGAAAAAATCTGACTTTTAATAGTAATAGTGAATAAGCTAATTTTAAAAATGCAATTTTCACGCCACATTGAGTAAAACCTGAATAGGGCATGGTAAAGAATAAATATTAAGTCCCACTATTAAGCCATGGCAGTTCAAAAAGTCAACACCACTTCAAGCATTAAAACTGACATATAAGGCTATGAAAAGTTCCCAAGAAAACAGTATGCAACAAAGCCAGAATGACTTTACATCAAATTACGCCAAACTGATGATGGAAGGTGGAAATTTCCACTCTAACAAGTCACAGTTGTTGTCTAAAAGAGACAACCCTTGTAATGGTAGATGATTTCCCCTTTCGTATTCCCTGCAATGGCATAGACTCCTACTAAAATGGGTAGGGAAGACAAGACGTGTTGTCAGTCCCTCTATCACTAAATTTTTTACTTCCCACAAAACATATGGCAGAAAAGGCAAGCATAGATAGGCTATTTTGAAACCCTATACTACCTACTATTGATTCGATACAGTTGTGAACACCTTGCTGCCTCAGCAGAAGATGTCTCGTATAAAACAAAATACTGGCCTACACACATCAAATACAAACTGACCTTGACTTTTTAAGACTGTTTTTTACTTAACCTACCTAAACAAATGCTCACTAGATATTCTTAATAATATCAACTATATTCCACTTTGTAACTAACTCCTTCATATCCAATATAAAACTTTTAAAAATCATGTAAAAGTTCTTCTAGTCTAGTATAAAAAGCACAAGACGATATAATTTTAGATTAACAGTACACAAGATGGTAGCTATATTTTTCAATCTGTCATTTCTTAAAAAATATTTTGGTGAAAGTTTTTCTAAAACATTTGACAAATCAAATAAAGTATTTTTCGTACATATTTCACGGGGAACTCTAAAAACTTCATTGATACCAATTGATTATTTTTTGATTTTTTGGCCTGCTGTTATTTACCCTACATACTGCACTACAAAAAAATTTGAGAAAATAAATTCTATCATAAACAATTCATAAAAACCAGAGATAAACATCCAGCACCATAATGTACATTTCACTATCTACTTGAGGATCATAATACCACAAAAATAGCATTCTGGTATTAACAACTTGCCCAAAAAAGAGAGCATCAGCTTTCATCTGTAAAATGCGAGTACTTTTAAGAACCTTATTCTTCTATACAATGTAGCATGCAACACTAAGCCTGTATCTTCAAACAAATCCAATTCCTTGTTAATCTTTGACCTGACTAACATCTATCTATATCTCCTGAGGCTCCGAGTGTCTCTAGGAATTCTCACTGTGCTAGACAGGCCTCCCTACGTATGTCCAAGTGGACCGAGTCATATGAGGCTGAATATGACTATGGATATCCTAGCTGAAATGCAACAAACAGGCTAAGTAATTGTCTCACCTTACATTAGTGCAGAGTCAAATTTAAGCATCAATAGATCTAGGATAGGATAAGATCACAACCTCATTAGCAAATGATTGAAGGAAATATTTACACAAAACAACACTGACGACCAAAAAGGAAGGGTTATATAGAATTTAGATCAATGGCCAAGCACAATAACTACCAGTGAACATTTGATGCCCTAAGATGGGAATGTGAAAGAGAAAGCATCATAGAATTTTGCAGTATTTTATACCTAAAACTGTGTATTGAAAGGTTCATGAAAATACAAAAGAATAATGAAAATGAGTAGCAGTGACACTGCATTATGAGAGAAATCACGTTTATGTGATTTCAGTAATAAAGCAATAACCAATGGCTGTTTCACTTGCATACAAGCGACATTCTAAAAGCATACCAGCTGTGGCCGATACATCAGCCAGATTTGCATCAAAGTAAGATAAATATAATTCCTAAATATTTTCAATCAATTATTTACAGTAATAAATTACTTTAGATACATAGATTTTAGGCATAATCATGGAACACTTTTCCTTTGCATATATTAAATGGAAAATTTTAGAAATCATTTTTTCAATACGGGATATTTCAATGGCTGCTATAACATCAACCTTAAAAGAAAATATGTATTATGAGTATATAAACACATAATACATGTAACTATAATGAAACAGCCGTCAGTGATGAAAGGTAATTTTATAACAGAATATTGCAAATGAAACTCGTATATATTATATATCAATGTAACAGCCTTATAAATCAATTGAGAACTCTCTGAGAAGAATGACAGTGCAAGAACCATCAATATATGACTCTATTTCAGCCTTTTTTCAGGAGGATATGTCCTTTTCTAAAGCATATTTAGCATACACAAGCATATAATAGTGGTTAATGAAGTAGGTCACTATTATTCTATTATAATTTGGCATGAAGTAATCTGTGTTGGACAGCAATGCCCTTTTCAATACTGAAATTTTTGTACCTAAATTACTAGTACCCTCATATTTCTATAATACTTCTGGTATATGAAATTTGCAATATATACAGTATCTCCCTTGCTTTGTAACTTTATAAAACACAATTTTATATTAGTGCAATATGTACAGCATATAATGTGTTTAGAGTATTATTCACCTGTAATAAATTGCCCGTTTGCAACTGAATTATTTCTGGCCTTCAAAGGAAAAACACCCAACCATTCACTTCATGAAAGTTAATAATTATTAAAACAAAATTAATAAGTATTTAGTATCTTCTGACTAGACTGTGTCAATTGGGCTTTCTACACTGAGCTGTTATTACCTTATGAAGAGGTATGAAATCTCGTGATATTACATAAATAAGTTGATGAGCCTCAATAGTATATTTTTTCTAGAATAAAATGTCACCATGTTCCTACAATAAATATACAGTGACAAATTTTTCTTTGTAGGTTATATGAAAATACACAACACGAGAAAGCTTCTTAGTATTGAAAGCCTTGGAGGTACTGGTAAGATAACCATTTGATTAGGTCACCATGAAAAGCGTTTTCACAATAAAAACATTCTAAACACTACTTTCTGCCCTGTGTGAAATGTAACCCATTCCACACGATGGTTTTGACACTTTTGAAAGGTCATGAAGTAGGGGTGTTGCTCTATATAATGGGTGTGCACACTGCGTAGATATAGACGTCTGAGGGCAGGAGACTGTAGACATCTGGGGTATATCCACAGGGGTCGGCAAGAGAGATGCTGGTTTTGAAGAGGGAGGATCTGATGTCAAAGGAGATGTGAAAGAATCTGTGTTTCCTGGAGAAGATGGGGAGAGCTGAGGAGACATGCCTGAGTACATGTAATGATGAACGAGAGAGACCTGACCTCTGCCATATTCTTGCTGGTGACCTCCAAAAGCACCACTTGGATAACCCAATTCTGCTGTATTTACACACAGAGTTTCATAGCCATTTAGTCTTTCACCAAAACCTGAATCTCTGGACATTTGAGATGCCGTTAAATCAAATTTGATCCTCTGAGAACCAGATGATGAAGAATGACTTGGGTCACTTTCAGGAGATTCAACTGACTTTAAACATTTATTTTCATTAGGCAATAATATTTGCTCTTCATCTGTACAATCTCCATTTCCATTTTTTCCACATCCTACAGCTTTTACCTCTTTGTCTACAGTTTCTATACATTTCAAGGTTCCACCAATTTCTGATTCTTCCACATATTTTTTATCTACTGAAGATCTAGACTCAACATTTTTGCTGCTTTGGACGGTTTTAAGTGATACAGTTGTGCACTGAGAAAAAGGCTTCAACACAGACAGTGTATCATCTTTAACATCTAGAGGTACAGAAATTATATGATTTGAGCTCGTTGTTTCGTTGCTTTTCCTGTCTACTGGTGTAGGAATAATAGTCTCTATGGTAATGTATGAAGAGGGTGTACTTGAGCGGGGACTTATTTCTTCATCATCAGATGACTCTGGAAGCTTTTCAGGTGCAGGAATAGCTAGTCTTCTATCACTGAGTGGAGGTGTTTCTACAAAAAAACCGTATCCAGCTCCAAGACGAGTTGTAGGATGTCTTTGATTTAAAGCGGGTGACTGCTGAAGGGGAGGAAGAACAGCAGAGCCTCCTCTCCCTTCTCGTAAAAGTAATGATGCTCTAGACACTACACTTGAAGCCTCACTCAGAGTTTCTGGTGACGCTAGTGGTGCTACTCCAGCTAACCAGTTTTCACCACGATCTCCAGCTCCTCTCCCTGCTTCTCTTACACCAAGTAACAACTGTTCCTCTAACGCTGAAAGTAATTCCCAAGTGATAGCAGGGGAATGTATATGAGCATGACGGCGTAGATCCAGTGGTGGTTCAGGTGAAGCTGTAGGGGTGCATGTGAATGATGTCTCTAATAGAAGTCTATGTGGGGGTGTTGCAAGTCTGTTTCCACTAGTGGTAGTAGATAATAGTGGAGTATTATTAAGAGGTGTAACCCTGAGGGAATCATGTGTAGAAGTAGGAGGAATATTGTTGTTTGACACAGGTGAAAAGGATGAGAGTAGATGGCTAGTTTCTCCCTCTGATAAAGGTACATCACTCCGTCGGCGCGCTGGGCTCTCCGGCATCCGCTGTGGTTTCGTTGGACCTGGATTCTCGAGCACCTGTTGATTAATAAATAATATAGTAACAATTATTTTACAAAATATTCTGAAAACAGACTGACCACAAATCATCATTAACAGCTGATAATACTGTAGAAGTTACTTTCTATTCCATGTATTCTAGCGGATAAACAAGAGATTATCATGCATATATTGAATACACAAATAGTCTATTTTCTATATTATTTGATACTATTACCAAATAATTTAGCAGATTAAACTACTGTATGTGTCATCAAATGACAAAATTTTATCTTTTTATTTTTAAGATTTAATATAAGCCTTCTTAACAGCAGCCAGCATACAGCAAGCAATATATAATACAAAGCAATGGAACCAGTCTGCATATTATAATAGCTTAGCCACTTATATATTTAGGAATACATCCAGATAAGCATTCCTGATCACTTAGCAAAATTTTCCAAGTAAGTAAAAGTTTAAAGAATGTATTCCCAGACTCATCTCAGCTGTATCATATGCTAAAAGTTCCTATAAAAAACTCCATATTAGATAAATGTTTAAAAAAAAATTAGGTTACGTATTTTAAATATGTAGATTATTACAATACAAAGTCCATTTAAGCTATTTTTATTGTTCAAGAACTTGGCTGAGAAGAACTGGAAAAATACTCTTTGAGACTAAGATCTATTGCAAGATAATTTACACAAGCTTAAATAAATTCAGATGCACATAAATAACAAATCATAAAATTATATATCATACATAAGTACAGTACTTATACTTTTTATGCCTATGGGCATTTCAATTACTATAAAACAAAAAGCTTTAGATGCACTTCCATATGAAACTTATTCATAAGCTTACTAATAAGGTTTATTTAAAAAAAAAAGTAAATTGCATCCAAGCCAAAGTTAACTGATACAGTTTGACAGTAAAACTATATCTGCAACACTAAGACACCAATATATGAATTTATGAAACTGAGTGGTACTTTTTAATATTACAACAGTAATCAACTCATTCCTAAATAATTATTGTATATATGATTAAAACACTTTTAAACACTGAAATATTTAGGTGGAATATTAAAAGTTCTTATACAGATTTTTAAGAAATTACTTAAGAATATTTACTGCGAATTACAGTACTATTAAAATACATTTAATGTACAAATCATGAGGAAAAAGTAACTTAAACATAAGGTAACCATAAATAGAAGTCTACAATACATATTATTTGACACATGTTAAAATACATTATAAAACTTCTAGGATGAAGGTATGATTAGTAGGTTGGCCATGACACCAGCTGCACGCTGAAAGACTAAGACTGAAGGTATTTGGATACAACTAGGACTGGTCTAGACAATTCTGGGTTGAGTCTTCATTCAGGACAGTTTCTTTCCTTATGCCTACATCTACACTGAATATTCTGGCATATGCCATTGCATATGACAAGTCACAACACTCCCCACATCTGTCTCTTTTTGTCCTCTTTCTTTCTCATATTTGCTATTATTTATGGAAGGTCCATAGCTTGTGACCCCCAGTATCCGGCATAGAGGGGTGCAAAGAATCTCCGGGGATCTTGTTGACTCCACTATTGACTCGAGGGCAGACACGCCTGGTGGTAGTACTGATTATGCCCTTAGCCTTGCACCTCCCAATAGATCTGCTTCTTTCACTCTTCACTATTTTAACATTCGTGGCCTGAGCTCTAATCTTTCGTCTGTGGAGCAACACTTGGGTACTTTCCTCCCTAACCTCCTCCTCCTCCTATCTGAAACCCAGCTGTCTATCCATGCTCCCACTGAACCATTTCAAATCTCTCACTATAACCAGTATACTCGTTTTTGTTCCAAAGGTGAGGTCTGTGATACTGCAACACTAACACTCCAATTGCAAGGCTCATGGACCTTGAATCTCCTGACTTTGATGTTCTCTGGCTAAAAATCTATCTCTCCACCACCACTATTTTTCTTTGCTTCTGCTACTGTTCTCCAAACTCCACCGAGTTCGTGTCTTTCCTCGTGCCATGAGTCCTTGCTATCTTCTCATCCACATGCCGAAGTTCTCTACATTGGAGACTTCAATGTACACAACAGTGAGTGGCTTAATTCTTCTCACACTGATGTGGGAGGAAGTGAGGCCCTTGCTTTCTCTGTTACTCGCGATCTGGAGCAAATTATCAAACATCCTAATCTCTCAGCTGACTTTGTTTACGATTAGATTCGTGCAGCATGGTCGATGTGTAAAGAAGATAGAATAATGTTTAGAACCAAGGAATATTAATATGTAATATGTACTATAATCTTGAAAATTAGATAAACCCCAAATAGAGTGAGTAAATAAATATTTTATGAGTAAGATATTGTGCCTGAATAGTGATAGGCATCAGCTGATACGGAAGCGACAAAATGTTTGCCGACAGGGGTTCGTTCTCCCGCATCCTCCTCCTCTTCTACCGCTTAATGCGATATCATATTATGAAGATAATGGAAAAAAGCATTAAGAACAAACAGCAAACAAACTTGCATATAATATCGTCAGGGAAATAGCGTGCGAGGGTGCATCAGCTGATACGGAGGCGACAAAACGTTTGCATCCTCGTGCTCACCGCCACCATGCACGTCCCAGTGTACTGTATGCCTATTGCCCACCGCATAATAGAGTAGAAATACAGCATGTTAATTTCTTGCTGCTCAGTAAATCTGAATATCTTTTGAATACTCTTAATAACAGATACAAGGCTTTCTGCTTTGTAATGTACTTATAAAATATGTTTTTACTTATCTTATATTTTTGGCATAGTGTGTCTATGTAAGGTTATGGAACGTATCTATGCCCTTTATCATTGTTTCTTATGGAAAATGACTCGTTTTTTTACGCGATTTTCGATTTACCCATCACTTCTGAGAACCTATCTCTGCGTTATATCAATATCAAGGTGTATATATATATATATATATATATATATATATATATATATATATATATATATATATATATATATATATATATATATATATATATATATATATATATATATATATATATATATATAATCAGTAGGTCCTCGTATAACATCTTTCTGAGCTACATCATTTTGCTATAACGTCCAAGGAAAATAAATAATAAACTATTAATAAATTAATATTTCGACCTACCTGGCTGGTGTGGTAACTTCAAACCGTGTGCCAAAACAGTTTGTGAGCACGGTGGAAAAATACACAGCTAGCAGCACTGCTGTGTTCATATGTTCATATTTACCAAGTTAATGGCTTTAATTATTTATATGCTTATATATTTGGTTATATTGAAGGATTATATTGAATTTAAAAACAAACAAACACATGGCTGTAAATACGATTTGATTCAAAATACACACGAATACAAAGCTAGCAAACACAGCTGTACCATATTCGTATTTATCAAGTTGATGGCTTTATTTATGCATTTTTTATATATTTGGTTATAATGAAGTATTATATTGAATTTCTGAAAAGAAAAAAAAACTGTAAATAAGATTTTAATCGAAATACACTTAAATACAAAGCTAGCAAACACAGCTGTATTCGTATTTATCAAGTTAATGGTTTTATTTACTTATTTGTTTTAATTTAGTTATATTGAAGGATTATATTGAATTTAAAAAAACAAAAACATAGCTGTAAGTGCAATTTTATTTGAAATACACACGAATACAAAGCTAGCAAGCACAGCTGTACCATATTCGTATTTATCAAGTTAATGGCTATATTTATTTATTTTTTCATATATTTGGTTAAGTTGAAGGATTATATTAAAATTAATAACACAAACAAACATTTAGCCGTTAATACAATTTTATTCGAGATAGTTTGTTGAGTGTAGTGTAAAAATATGTTGTCACACGGCATTAGAAGAGAAAAAAAGAACCACCACTCAGATTATTCCCACCCTCCATATTGTGCCTAGTATTTTTGTCTGCTCTCTTGTTGTGCTTGCTTGGTACTGACATAACTATGCCTATCAAGTGTGTTAGTGATAGTTCTGATGTCAGTGCCACTAAGAAAAGAAAAGCCATCACCATGTAAATTAAAATTCAAACGGTAAACCATGCTGAAATAAGCCAATCTCTCCCTCCCTTGCAACACCCTTTCCAGCGTGCAAGCCGTTCACATGAGTAAAGGTAAGCTATAGATGCACTGCACTGTAGAGTAATTCTACTATTTATACATTTTAAAGGTAAGCAATACTATTAAGATTAGTTTTAGTATATTCTTCTTAAAGATTATGAAAATGTATTTTTTCCAATGTTTTAAATTATTTTATTTAACATAGTTTGGAGGACCTAGGTTCAAATTTAGGTGTGTTCCAACTTACGTCAAAATCCGATTTAAGTTAGCCATCAGGAATGGAACCTGACATTAAAACGAGGACCCCATATATTAATAAATTATTTCTGCGAAATAGCCTGTTGAGCATCATGTAAGAATAGTAAGAATACTGAGTCACCAAGCATTAGAAGAAGAAGAACCACAGCTGAGTTTACAATTGCCTGCAATATTGTTTCTCATGTTCAGCTACACTCTCTTTGGTTTCGCTTGTTATTAACATTACTATGTCTTTTAAACATAGTGGTGATAGTTCTGATGGCAGTGCTACGAAGAAAAGAAAAGCTATCACCAAGGAAGTTAAAGTTGAAATGGTAAAATGCTCGGAAAGGGCAGTGAAAGTAAATAGTTTGTGGCCAGCAGGGATTGGTTTAATCATTTTGAGAGTCGTGCTAATTTGCATAACCTAAGCGTGCAAGATGAAGCTGCTAGCTAGTAGCGTGGCGATAAGAAACCAGCAAAAGAGTTTCCTGGTGTGTAGAAAAAATAAATAGTTGTACTGTATACTGTACTGCACTGCAGTGCAATTTTATTATTTTTTTAAGTTTTAAATTACACAAGTGATGGTAAGCAATACTGTAAAGTTTAGTTTTACTATTTTTATGTCTTAGATTAAGAACTCATATTAATTTTTTGTTTTAGAGTATTTGTTTTTACATTGATTGGGGGATCTAGGTTCGAATTTAGGTCTTTTCTGACTTACATCTCCTGTCAGGAGCGGAACCCTGACATTAATGAAGGACCCCCTTTATATATATATATATATATATATATAATATATATATATATATATATATATATATATATATATATATATATATATATATATATACAGTATTCACCCCCTTATCGCGGTAGTTCAGTTCCGGGACCCGGCACAAGCCAGGAAATCCGCGGAGTAGGATCAGCCTATATGTACATAGATATTTTAATATATTTTTGCGTTTACACTGTATAAACCTTCCCTGTACTATTAACAAGCCGCCCTTTACTTCATAAATAACAGCATGCAACGTAAATATATATGAAAGTGATAGATAAAATTACGGTGAATGAAGTGGTTATTACATGACATACTCATTTACAATTATTTTTAAGTTTATGTACTGTATAAACCCTCCCTGCACTGTTAAAAAAAACATGAACTATCTCACGTAGGTGAGAGCTACTGGAAATAATAATATATATGCTAGCTCACGTAGCTATCGGACACTACATATATCGCATGATGCAATACAGTGAGTTATACTGTACGTACGTATATCTAAATTTATGTTTTTTACTATTTTTTACTGTTTTATTATTCTTAGGCTAGGAATTACTTGCTTTATCAATAAAATAATGAAAATTTTAATATTCACTAGGTCACGTAGGTGAGAACCTTTGCGTTTTCCGAAACACTGATACCGGTATCGTATTTTACGTGGTGCAATACTGATTACTATTTTTTACTGTTTTATTATTCTTAGGCTAAGAAATACGTTTTTTTATCAATAAAATCATGAACTTACTGGAAATATAAATATATATGCTAGCTCACGTAGCTATCGGACACTATTTCGCATGATGCAATACTGTGAGCTATACTGTACGTACGTACGTATATCTAAATTTATGTATATGCTAGCTCACGTAGCTATCGGACACTACATATATCGCATGATGCAATACTGTGAGTTATACTGTACGTACGTATATCTAAATTTATGTTTTTTTACTATTTTTTACTGTTTTATTATTCTTAGGCTACGAAATACTTGTTTTATCAATAAAATAATGAAAATTTTAATATTCACTAGGTCACGTAGGTGAGAGCCTTTGCGTTTTCCGAAACACTGATACCGGTATCGTATCTCACGTGGTGCAATACTGTTTACTATTTTTTTTACAGTTTTATTATTCTTAGCTAAGAAAAACGTTTTTTTTTATCAATAAAATCATGAAACTACTGGAAATATAAATATATATGCTAGCTCACGTAGCTGCGACCCCAATACATTGAATGCTATCGAACACTATTTCGCATGATGCAATACTGTGAGTTATACTGTACGTACGTATATCATTCAGTTATTAGTACAATGTATAGTAATTTAAAATTAATTTACTTATTTGACGATTGTACAATATCTATTGTATTTATTCATTGTAATTTGGACCAATATTCCTTTTGTAAAGATTATACTTTTCAAAAGAGGTGGTCAATAAACGTATCTATCTATCTATATAAACTTATGTTTTTTACTATTTTTTACTGTTTTATTATTCGTAGGCTGGGAAATAATTTTTTTTTATCAATTAGATAATGAAATATGTTTTTTCAATAAAAAAAAATTA
>JAXCGZ010013698.1:0-63408 GCA_037179515.1 Halocaridina rubra
CAGTACAAGCTGGCCCTGCACCTCAAGAGACAAAAACACAAGCCAAGAATGCCATAACCCCAGCTCCTCGAACTACAACTCAAAGACCAATTCCAGACAGCCTTCCCGAGAGTTTTGTGGCCTCCAATCCCCCCCTGTTGTCCAGTGTTAGCCAGTTTCCGGCTCTGCCATCCCGGGATCCACGCCTAGCCAGGAGGGAAACGAGGCAGGCCACTTCGGTACTATACAACAAAGCTCTGACTCCTTGATGATTCTGCAATGGAATATTTGCGGGGTAAGATCCAAGTATGCCTCCCTACAAGAAGCAGCCAAAGAGGGTGATTTCGACATCATCCTACTTCAGGAATCTCTTTACAAAGGAGAAAAAGAATTTAAGTTTTCAGGCTACAAAGCCTTCACAATGTCAGCTGACCACCATACTCGTAGAGGAGTAATGACTCTTGTTAAAATGTGCATCCCTGCCTCCAATATCAACCCTCCGAACTGTGGGGAAAATGTTGAAATTCAGGCTGTCGATATACAGCTTCTAAATCAAAACATAACAATATATAACTTATATAAACAAATCAACGGCACTTTGAAGGGTGGAGAACTTTTTGCAATTGCTGCTGAAGAACTATCCTTCATAGGAGGTGATTTCTATAACCATCACAGAATTTTATATTCAACAAGCACAAACAATGATGATGGCAAACACATTGCCTATCTCTTGGATAAATTCTCCAACATACACTTTCTCAACACTGGGGTACCTACACATATACGAGGAGGGAGATTAGACCTGTCCTTCATAATATCCTCTCTAACTCCCAATACTGACTGGAGCATACATCCATACCTAATAAGCAATCAATATGCCATTCAGATAAGCATACAGCTGCCAAAACTACCACCAGTTCCACCCCTGCTTCCCAAATGGAATAAAAAAATGGCAAATTGGAAAAAATTCCAAGAATCTCTAACACAGTGGCATACAAATTACACTGTGCCAGAAGATGTAAATACTCTTGCACAGGACCTCACTTCTGCCTTTCACAAGGCAGCTGATGATTCCATACCAAAGAACAGAATCCCTAAATGGGATTACCAGGACTCGTGGTATTGCTGCTGAGAAGTTAAAGAAGCCAAACAAAGGCTAAATGGGGTTAGGATATTATATCAAAAAAGACCCACAGATGCAGAGCAGTACTTCAGGAGGTAGTCACAGACACTCACAAGACTGTCTCAAAACTTAAAACAGATAAATGGCTGGAATGGTGTGCCAGACTAAATCAACACACTGACCTATCCGAACTATGGCAGTGGCTCAGGAGGGTGTCTGGAAAGAAATCAATCAAAACCCCCACACACCCAAAACCCAAAGAGGAAGCCAAAAGACTTGCAAACACCTTTTCTAACCGTTCTGCAACCCAACAGCTTTTAACAAAGCACAGTTAGGATCCAAAATGATCTTAAGCAACGAAGATGGGACACCATAAATCATGCGTGCAACCGACAGGATGATACGGATACACCTTTCACTCTCCTAGAGCTAAGGAATACAAAGCATAAAGGAAAAGACACAGCCCCTGGAGCAGATGGTAACACCTATGCAATGATTAATAACATGAGCACTTCAAGTGAAGCCGCATACCTCCACCTGGCATATACCACTTACACTTTGAGGATGTGGCCAAAATTCCGGAGTCAACAGGACATCCAGCCTATTCCTAAACCCAAAGACCCAGCAAATCCAAGACCTATATCTCTGCTGAGCTGTTTAGAAAAAACAGCAGAGAAAATGGTTCTCAAAAGACTGCAATTTAAGATTGGCACCCTACACCCGTGCTTGTATGCCTACAGGGATAATGTAGGCACCACACAGAGAATCATGGATGTCCTCAGCTGCATTAACAACAAGGCTGATGCCATCGTCTTCTTGGACCTTGAGAAGGCGTTTGAACTGGCCATGTCTGCAGCAATACTGACTTCCTTAGCTAACAAGGGAGTTAAGGGACATCTACTTAGTTGGGTCTCAAATCATGTTAGAAATAGAGAAACCAGAGTAAGATTTCAGGGCAATGTGTCTTCATATAAAAAAAAACTAGAAAACGGTACCCCTCAGGGAGGAATTCTCAGCCCACTTCTTTTCAATACCAACTGCTACAGGGGGTTGACATCTTCATCTATGCAGACGATGTAATCTTTGTCAGTAGAGTAGATAAAAGGCTTACCAGTGCTCAAAAAGTAATAGATCAGTTCCAGCTTAAAAGCAAAGAGCTGGGACTCAAAGTCAACACTGCTGAAACAAAAGCCATGGCCATAAAATCTCCAACACCACTAGTCCAACGCACTCTAGCAAATGCAAATATAGAGTGGGTTGATACCTTCATGTATCTAGGAGTATACATAGATAGACAGCTGACATCTAAAACTCCAATTAGATATCTCTGGGAAAGAGCCACAAGCAGGATAACTCCCATGAGGTATATGAAATCTCTTCAAGAAGGAGCAGGTCTTCAAGTCTTGAGGAAGTATTACTTGGCCACCACAAGATCTCTGATCACCTACAGTGCTCCTATTCTAGCCAACCTCAATGAACAACAATCCTCCACCATAGAGGTATTCAAAATAATGCCATGTGAATCATGCTGGGTGCACCAATGTGGACCAGAATATGTAATCTACAAATGGAAACTAACCTACCTCCACTACATAGTTGGATTCATGTTTCCAATGCAAATACAATAACGAAAGCTTTGCTTTCTGAAAGGGAAGCACACACATATAAAAGACTGAAGGAGGTTCTCATCAAGCATCCTGACCTCCCCATTCCAAACACCTATGCTGGACATCTACTAAAAAACATACATAAATGCAAAACTGAATCTGATTTGGCTAAAATCAAACCGGACAAGCCCTGCACCCATCACAAACCGCCCATGGGAATCTCACCCAGCAAAATTTAACAGTACTAACTTACCCAACAACACAGACACAACTGCATGAAGCAGCTCTTGCTGCAATCACATATACCAACCAGACAGAAGGCATCTCATACTATAGAGATGGAACTATCAATGCAAACATACCAGCGACTGCAGCAGCTGTCTACTCCGAAAAATTTGCAGCATATTGGAGGCTATCAGACTCCTGCTCCACCCTCCAAACTGAACTGTATGCCATCAAAATGGCACTACAATACTCCATTCAAAATGAACATGGACCAGTAACCATCCACACTGATTCCCTGTCATCTGTTCAAGCACTTCAACAATACAGATTCAAAGAAAATATAAACCTACTCAGCTCCATTAAAACATTGCTGGTACAACTCAAAGAGCAAGGGAGATAAGTTACAATAAACTGGATACCCAGCCACATAAAAATACCTAGCAATGACAGCACTGATCAACTCGCTAAGAACGCTGTCTCATGCCACATAACATGCGCCATACAGCCCAGCCTGCGACAATATAAATCAATGAATAAGCAGTCACTTCAAAAAGCAATGCAGGAAAACCACAACAGCTGGGTAAACAAAGGTTCCTACTCTGCCAAATGGTACAAGGAAGCCACAAAACTTGAACCATCACATATATCAAGATAGACCCCAAGAAGCCTAGCTGTAACTGTAGCCAGACTCAGACTTGGATACAAGTGCTGCTGGGAAGTAACTGAAAACCTTGCAAGGGAGTGCAAACACTGTAGCAAAATAACAGACAAAGCCTTGCTATACTACCTGCTAGAATGTCCAAAAACAAACACCTTTAGACTTGGAATGAACTTGGACATCAATATACAACATCCCAATGTCCCAGAACACGGTGCTCTAATAGTCCGGAAAATACTCTACAGCCTGGACATTCATCTTAACACCTTGGAGGCCTTCGAACCTCCAAGGTGATAAAAAGGTAAAGTAAACACAGACAAAGATCTCAGGCAACCACCTAAAGGCCATCCTTTGGACAAGTGCCCGTGTCAACATAAGGTTGGCTATAATCTCATAGCAAGAGAAATAAAGTGTTAAAGAACAAGATGGGCTGCTGCAAGAGTGCAATGAGAGAGCATGTTATTATAGAATTGGACCGAGAGGTGCAGAGGTGGATTGATAAAGGAATACCGGTGCCATGGGGGACGGAAAAGAATGTGGAGTGCTACCATTGATGGTGGTGGTTCAGCTAAACAAGAACAAAGTTCGGCTAGTACTGGACTATCGCAAACTTAACCAATACGTTATGTCTCACACTGGAGATGACGGCACTGATGTTTTCAGTGAGATGATGAGGGAGTGGAGGCAGACGAGTGGGGGCTATGACATAGTTGATCTGAAGTTGACTTACCTGCAAGTCCACGTTGCAGAGAAGCTGTGGAAGTACCAACTCGTGAATGATGGAGGAAGGACATTCTGCCTAACGAGGCTGGGCTTTGGACTAAGTTCAGCACCAAGACTCATGACCAAGATCATCAAGACAGTATTAAGTAAGAGGAAAGGGATGGGAGCGGCCAAACACTCATATATAGACAATATACTGGTAGGAGAGACCAAGGTTATTGTAGTGGAAGTTGTGGAGCAACTGCGTCTGTATGGGCTGGCTACGAAACCACCTGAGCCACTAGCAGGCGGAACTGCTTTGGGTCTGAGATTGGAAAGAGGGAAGAATTGCGAGCTCATTTTCCGTAGGGGTAATGAGATTCCGGAAGTGCAGCAAGACTTAAGTAGGAGAGAGCTGTTTACAGTGTGCGGAAAATTGGTAGGCCATTATCCTGTGGCAGGTTGATTATGGGTAGCTTGTAGTTATGTAAAGAGGAAAGCAGAGGGCATCAGATGGGAAGACAAGGTTAGGCAGCAAACAATGGAGATGCTGCAAGAGATTATAAGGAGAGTGAAATGCAAGAGATTATAAGGAGAGTGAAACAAGAGGGCCCAGTGAGAGGGAGATTGTATGCCCCAAAGTCAGGTAAGGGTGTCATGTGGTGCGATGCGACCAGTATTGCCACAGGAGTAATCTTAGAGATTGACAATGAGACCGTGGAGGATGGTGCATGGTTGAGGAAGAAAGAGGACTATAACCATATCAATGTGGCGAAGTTGGATGCTGTAATGAAAGAAGTCAATCTAGCTGTGAAGTGGGGACTGCGAGATGTTGCGGTGAAGATGGACTCAGAGACAGTATTTAGTTGTTTGAAGTTGACTGTAACAGCAGACCACAGGATTCGGACGAAGGCAGCCTTTGGAAATGATAGTTAAGCACTGCCTGGGAACATTGCAGGAGCTGATAGAGGAGTCTGGGATGGAGTTGCACCTATGTTTTGTGCCATTGGAGAAGAACAAGGCAGATGTGTTGACTAAGGTGAGGAAGGCCTGGTTTGGAATTCCGAATGATATGTTAGAATAGGTCAAAGTATGTTGTGCAGGAGTGCTGAGTGTGGAGGACTTACCTCAATTGCACCACGTGGGAGTTGATAGGACTCTGTTAGTAGCAAAGAAGGTTGATATAGGAGCAAAAGAGACAAGATCCTGCAAGTTGTTAGGCGATGCAAAAAGTGACAATCGATTGATCCTCTGTCAGTTGTACATGAGGCCGGGGGGCTTAGAGTGGAAGACAATTGAAAGAGATTGGCAGTTGATGTAACACACTACAGGCAAGGTTTGTATTTGTCTATGGTTGATTGCAGACCAGGCAGAGTGGCCATTTGGAGAGAGCTAAGATCAGAAAATGGAGAGAAAATTGCAGGAGTGATGAATGGATTGTTTTTAGATAGGGGACCTGTTGATGAAGTATTGGTAGACAACAGTACAACCTTTAGATCACATTCTTTGAAGGAGATGCTTGACAAATGAAATATCAACCTCCATTTTAGAGCTGCGTATCGGCCTAGTGGAAATGGAATTGTGGAGTGACATCATCGAAAATCAAGGCCATGGCAGAGAGGGCTCAGGTATCGCCAATGGAAGCAGTCTTCTGGTATAATATGTCCCCTAGGTCAGGTCAGGAAGAAGGAACTGTGCCACAGAAAGCTGTCTTCAAGTATGAGGGGCGACATCCAAGCAAGGTACCAAAGACGGATAAACGAGATGTAGGGGCAGGTTCCATCAAGATTGGAGATGAGGTGTGGGTAAAGCCGCCAAATTCAAGATGCACGCCGCAATGGGGAAGGGGTACTGTGATCAATGAGAACTCCCGAAATAATGTCTCATTAGATGGGATGCCTCGGCACGTTCTGGGTATTAGGAGAGTGGTGGACTCGTGTACTGAGTATGAAGGGTCAATTGAAGTACAGGAGAATGAAGTTCCACGGCGGTCGAACCGAGAAAGACGATGACCAGTGTGGATGAGAGATTATGTGGAGGGATCATCGAGTGGGGAGGAGTGCGGAGAGATGGGTGGGCATCTCTTGGTGAGGGGAGCTGGTGACGCTCTTAGTGATCTTAAGATCAAGGGGGTGTGTGGTTTTGTGGAGACCATAGTTTTCGTTTATGATTTTGTATAATTTGGATATGGTAACACTGTTTGGAAACACTGTGAACGGGATGTTGTTTACATTTTGGGCAAAACATTTTCGGCACGAAGAGCGGTGCTCGTGGGGTTGTCGAGTTGGTTGAGTTTTGTGATGGATTTGCTTTATGGGTTGAGTTGTGAGACGAAATTGCTTTATTACTGAGTTGTAGAGGTTTCGCTGGAGCTCTCAATGTAGGTGTTGATTTCTTTTGTATGTGGTGGTTTGGAGAAATGGGGCACGAAATCAGGTTTTGAACAGTTGTGAGTGAACTTTTAACTTCCAATGCGTACAGGTGAAGTTAAGTTTTGGTAAGTGAAATATATTATTTTTTTATCTCGACCCACAATATATATATATATATATATATATATATATATATATATATATATATATATATATATATATATATATAATATATATATATATATAATATATATATATATATATATATATATATATATATATAGTATAGTATAGCATGCGTGCGTGCGTACGTACGTACGTACATACATACATACATACATACATACATACATACATACATACATACATACATACATACATACATACAAACATATATATATATATATATATATACATATATATATATATATATATATATATATATATATACACATGGAAAACATCGAACAGTTTAGAAAAGAGTTTTAGGAGCTGAATACGCAACATGATGCCATAAAAAGTTCCTTTGCTGATGCACTAAAGGGGAATGTGGCACAAATGAGGCTGTAAAGTTGGTGGCAATGGAAACCATGCAAACAGTTGACTATAAAGAGACAGTAAGAGAAAAAGTGAAAAATGTTGTGATGGATGGGGAAATCCACTGATTAAACTGGCACTTGATGAAGAGAAGACACTGGTAATCTCAGGCATAAGTGAATCCCAGGAGCCAACACTGTAGGGGGAATTTGAAGAAAATAAAGCTAGGATTGTAGACCTGATAAGAAAGCTTGGATAGTTTGTGGTCCTGAGGATATTGCAAACATTCACCAACTAGGTAAATATTCTAGGGAGCGAAAGCAGAGATCAACAAAAGTAACCTTGGAGAGATGGGACACATGTAGAGAAATATTGATGAGGAAAAACCATAAAAGACCTTCAAGAATTCAAAGAAGAGTTCATTAGACAATACAGAACACAGGAAGAGATGAAAAGGATAAAAAACTTGTTGCAAGAGGCTAGAAGGGTAAATAAGGAAAGAAATGAAGGAGAAGAAAATTTTTAATTCCAGAGTTCTTTCAGACAAAGGGGAGATAAAGTAGATAATGACAGAAGATCAGAGGATGGGGCCCCATTAAGATTACTATAGACAAATGCTGATTGATTAGCTGGTAAGGCAGTAGAATTTAAAGATAAGATTCAAAACAGCAAGGCAGATATAGTAGTAGTTACAGAGATTAAGTTGAGTGAGGACATAAACAGTGTCACAGTTTTTCCTAAGGGATTCAGAATATTAAGGATGGAAAGATCTGAGAGGACTGGTGAAGGAAAAACACTGCTTATATGCGAAAGGATTCAGGTTGAAGAAAAAACTTTACTATAGAAAGTGAGTTCAAGGAATTTCTTGTTGCTTGCACAAATATTGGGTCAGAGAGCATTATAATAACTGTTGTATATAACCCACCAAGGAACCAACATAGATTAGAAGTTTATGAGGAAAGTCATATAGGTATTATTGAAGTCAAAAACTCAGTTGTTAACATTGCACTGGAGTGAAAATGTAGGATTTTGATTGAGGAAGATTTTAATTATAAAGAGATAGATTGGATGAATCTTGACCCACACAGTGGTGAGGACTCATTCGGAGCAAGATTCCTAGATTGCATACAAGAAAATTTCATACACCAACATGTACTGGAACCAACGAGGGCCAGGGGTGGGGATGAGCCATCGCTACTTGATCTAATACTCACAGATAACGTGTTGGATATTGAAAAAAATAATGTATGAACCACCAACCGGAAAAAGTGACCACTGTGTGTTGTTGATGGAGTATATCATTGAAGATGCTCTGCCTGAGACTAAAGATATTGAGGACACGAGGAGGAACTATCCGAAAGTAGATTACATCAAAATGAATGAGCTTTTTGCAGTTATTGACTGGAGGAGCTTATTTTACAACAAATCTGTACAAGAAATGTACGACATCTTTTGTGAGAAATATGGGAAGATAGTAGATTGCTGCATACCTGTCACCAAAGTAGGTGTACTTCATGCTAGAGAGAAATGGTTCGATAATGAGTGTAAAAGAGCTAAGGAGTGGAGAGACAAATGCTGAAAAAGTTATAGGAGGAGAAAAAACATAAATGCCTGGCTGACATATAAAAGAGCAAATGATTACCTAAGAAAAAGAAGAGAGTTAGAGAGAGACTATGAAAGGGACATCATCACGAAGGCTAAAAAAAATCCCAAACTGTTCGACAGCTTTATAGAGGAAAACTGAAGGTAAAAGAACAGGTATTAAAGTTAAAGAGAGAGGATGGAAGCATCACTGTGACGGATGAAGAGATCTGCAAAGAATAGAACATGGAGATTCGGTCAGTATTTACAGTAAAAAATACCCCACTCCCTCAAATTGAAGAGATAGAAGCTTATATGCCGGCATTAGAGAACATCATCCTTTCAGCCACAGAGTTAGATGTCCATAAAGCTACAGGTCCTGATGATATATCCCTTCAATTACTTAAAAATGTTTAAATTCAATATCAGTGGCACTAAGTATCATATTTAAAAAGTTGCTGAAGTCAGGGGAAATTCCAAGATGCTGGAAACAAGCGAACGTGATACCTATCTTCAGAAAGGGAAGGAGGGATACGGCTCTGAACTATAAACCTGTTTCCTTGACCAGCATACTTTGCAAAGTTATGGAGAAACTACTAAGAAAACATATCGCTATAATTACTTGGAACCTTGAATTTTTGTGATTGAGACATCATGGCTTCAGAGAAGGTATATGAACAGTAACAAACTAATTAGAACTTGATGATGAGGTAAGCTGAATCTTACAGGAAAGAGGTGGCTGGGCAGATTGCTCAGCATTTGACACTGTTCCACATGGGAGACTTGTTAAGAGGGTGCAAGCAATGGCCAGAATAGGTGGAAATGTCTTGAAGTGGATAAAGACATACTTAGAAGGAAAGGAACAGAGGGTTAGAGTAAGACACTCAGTGTCTGAATGGAGAAGAGTTAGTAGTGGGACTTCAACAGGGTTCAGTTTTAGGGCCACTTTTGTTCCTTGTATATGTAAATGACCTATCAGAGTCTGTAAATTCATTCATGAAATTATTATGCAGATGATGCAAAGATAGTGAAGAAAGTAAGAAATGAGAACAATGGTAGAAAACTTCAGGAAGATCTTATTAGTCTGCATGAATGGTCAGAAAAGTGGCTAATAAGATTCAATGCTTCAAAATGTAAGGTAATGAGAATGGATACAAGTGCAAGAAGGCCCAAGCTTGACTACTCGGTGGAAGGAGTAGAACTTCAAGAGACAGAAAATGAGAGTGATCTAGGAGTAAATATACTGGCTGATTTGTCTCCAGAAATGCACATAAATGGCATAGTAAGGGCAACATATGCTTTCTTAGCAAATGTAAGGGTAGCTTACAGGCACATGGACAACGAAATGTTCAGAAATATTTATGTAACTATGTGAGGCCAACACTTGAAAATGCAGCCCCCTTTTGGAATCTGTACTTGAAAAAGCATGTAGTTAAGCTGGAAAAAGTTCAAAGACACGCCACGAAGCTGGTGCAAGAAACACGCAATCCCAGTTATGATCAGAGGCTGAGGGAATTAGCCTTACCTTCACTCAAAACTAGAAGATTGAGGGGGAATATGGTGACAGTCTTTAAATTCCCTCATGGTTATGATAGAGTGGATAGTGATCGATATTTTGATATGGCTGGGACTAGAATCAGAGGTCATTGATTGAAGCTTCTGTGAGGAAGTACTCATTTAGTGTAAGTGTAGTTGATAATCGAAATTCGATAAGCGAGGAGGCAGTTAATGCTAACTCAATACATAGTTTTAAGGGCAGGTATGAAAAGTATCTCTAAGTAGAAAATGGAACCGACCAGAAGACCGGAAATTACGAGCTTGGGGTCTTTCCCGTAAGCACAATTAAGTAAATAAAGCTAGGGTTGTAGAGCTGATAAGAAAGCTTGGAGTTGTTTGTGGTCCTGAGGATATTGTAAACTTTCACCAACTAGGGAAATATTCGAGGGAAGGAAAGCCGAGACCAACAAAAGTAACCTCTGAGAGAGGGGAAACATGTAGGGAAATATTGTTGAGAAAAAATGTCTAAAAGACCTTCAAGAACTCAAAGAAGAGTTCAATAGACGATACAGAACACAGGAAGAGATGGGAAAGATAAAAAAAAACTTGTTGGAAGAGGCAAGAAGGTTGAATGAGGAAAGAAATGAAGAAGAGAAGAAAAATTTTCATTTTAGAGTTCTTCCAGACAAAGGGGAGATAAAGAAGATAATGACAGAAGATCAGGGGATGGGGCCTCATTAAGATTGTTATACACAAATGCTGATGGATTAGCTAGTAAGGCAATAGAATTAAAAGATAGGATTCAAAAACAGTAAGGCAGATATAGTAGCAACTACAGAGACTATGTTGAGTGAGGGCATAAACAGTGTCAAAATTTTTCCTAAGGACTTCAGAATATTAAGGGTTGAAAGATCTGAGAGGACTGGTGGAGGGATAGCACTGTTCATATGTGAAAGGATTCAAATTGAAGAAATAAACTTGGCTATAGAAAGTGAGTTCAAGGAATTTCTTGTTGCTCGCATAAATACTGGGTCAGAGAGCATTATAATAACTGTTGTATATAACCCACCAAGGAACCAGAATAGGCTAGAAGTTTATGAGAAAAGTCATATAGGTACTATTGAAGTCATAAACTCAGTTGTTAACATGGCACGGGAGAGAATATGTAGGATTTTGATTATGGGAGATTTTAATTATAAAGAGATAGATTGGATAAATCTTGACCCACACAGTGGTGAGGACTCATTCGGGGCAAGAGTCCTAGATTGCGTACAAGGGAATTTCCTACACCAACATGTAATGGAACCAACGAGGGCCAGGGGTGGGGATGAGCCATCACTACTTGATCTAGTATTCACAGATAATGTGTTGGATATTGAAAAAAATTGAGTATGAACCACCACTTGGAAAGAGTGACCACTGTGTGTTGTTGATGGAGTATATCATTGAAGATATTCTGCCTAAGAGTAGAGGCACTGAAGACATGAGGAGGAACTATCCGAAAGGAGATTGCATCAAAATGAATGAGCTTTTTGCAGTTATTGACTGGAGAACCTTATTTTACAACAAATCTATACAATAAATGTATGACATCTTTTTTGAGAAATATGGGAGTATAGTGTGTTGCTGTATACCTGTCACCAAAGTAGGTGTAATTCATGCCAGAGAGAAATGGTTCGATAATGAGTGTAAAAGAGCTAAGGAGTGGAGAGACAAATGCTGGAAAAGGTATAGGAGGAGAAAAAACATAAATGCCTGGCAAACCTACAAAAGAGCAAGAAATGACTACCTAAGTAAAAGAAGAGAGGCAGAGAGAGACTATGAGAGGGACATCACCAGGAAGGCTAAAGAAAATCCCAAGCTTTTCCACAGCTTTATCAGAGGAAAACTGAAGGTAAAAGAACAGGTTTTAAGGCTAAAGAGAGCGGATGGAAGCATCACTGAGACGGATGAAGAGATCTGCAAAGAATTGAACAAGGAGTTTCAGTCAGTATTTACAGTAGAAAACACCCCACCCCCTCAGATTGCAGAGAGAGAAGCTCAAGGGCCGGTATTAGAGAACATCAACCTTACAGCCACAGAGGTATGCAAAGCACTGATGGATTTAGATGTTCATAAAGCTACAGGTCCTGATGACATATCCCATCATGTACTTAAAAATGCGCAAACAATATCAGTGGCACTGGGTATCATATTTAAAAAGCCACTGGAGTTAGGGGAGATTCCAAGATGCTGTAAACAAGCAAATGTGATACCTATCTTCAAAAAGGGAAGGAGGGATATGGCTCTGAACTATAGACCAGTTTCCTTGACCAGCATAGTTTGCAAAGTTATGGAGAAACTACAAAGGAAACATATCTCTCTTCACTTGGAATCCTTCAACTTTATGTCAGTGAGGCAACATGGTTTCAGAGAAGGTAGACCAACAGTAACAAACTTATTAGAATTTTATGATGAGGTAAGCCGAATCTTACAGAAAAGAGAGGGCTATGTAGATTGCATATTCCTAGACTTCCAGAAAGCGTTTGACACTGTTCTACATGGAAGACTTATTAGGAAGTTGCAAACAATGGCTAGAATAGGTGAAAATGTCTTGGAATGGATAAAAACTTACTTAGAAGGAAGGGATCAGAGGGTTAGAGTAAGACACTCAGTGTCTGAATGGAGAAGAGTTAGTAGTGGAGTTCCACAGGGTTCAGTTTTAGGGCCACTTTTGTTCCTTGTATATGTAAATGACCTACCAGAGTCTGTAAATTCATTCATGAATATGTTTGCAGATGATGCAAAGATTGTGAAGAAAGTAAGAAACGAGAACAATGGTAGAGAACTTCAGGAAGATCAAAATAGTCTGCATGAGTGGTCAGAAAAGTGGCTAATGAAATTCAATTCTTCAAAATGTAAGATAATGAGAATGGGTACAAGTGCAAGAGGGCCCAAGCTTGACTACTCGGTGGCTGGAGTACAACTTCTAGAGACAGAAAGTGAGAGAGATCTAGGAGTAAACATACCGGCAGATTTGTCTCCGGAAATACATATAAATGGCATAGTAAGGGCAGCATATGCATTCTTATCAAATGTAAGGTAGCCTTCAGGCACATGGACAATTAAATGTTCAGAAATATTCATGTAACCTATGTGAGGCCAAAACTCGAATATGCAGCCCCATTTTGGAATCCGCACTTGAAAAAACACATAGCTAAGCTTGAAAAAGTTCAAAGACATGCCACGATTCTGGTGCCAGAAATACGTAATCTCAGTTATGGTGAAAGGCTGAGGGAATTAGACTTACCATCACTCGAAGCTAGAAGATTGAGGGGGGATATGGTGACAGTCTTTAAATTCCTTCATGGTTATGATAGAGTGGATAGGGATCGATATTTTGATATGGCTGGCTCTAGAACTAGAGGTCATAGTTTGAAGCTTCGAAAGAAAACTTCTTTGCAGGATGTAAGGAAATACTTTTTCAGTGTAAGAGTAGTTGATAATTGGAATTCGCTAAGCGAGGAGGTAGTTAATTCTATCTCAATCCATGATTTTAAGGACAGGTATGATAAGTATCACTAAGTACAAAATGGAAGCGATCAGGAGACGGGAAGATACGATCCTTGGGCTCTTGCCCGTAAACACAATTAGGTAATCACAGGTAGGTAATCACACACACATACACACACACACACACACACACACACACACACACACACACAAAACTGAAGGTAAAAGAACAGGTTTTAAGGCTAAAGAGAGCGGATGGAAGCATCACTGAGACGGCCGAAGAGATCTGCAAAGAATTGAACAAGGAGTTTCAGTCAGTATTTACAGTAGAAAATACCCCACCCCCTCAGATTGCAGTGATAGAAGCTCAAGGGCCGGTATTAGAGAACATCAACCTTACAGCCACAGAGGTATGCAAAGCGCTGATGGATTTAGATGTTCATAAAGCTACAGGTCCTGATGACATATCCCCTCATGTGCTTAAAAAATGCGCAAACACATTATCAGTGGCACTAAGTATCATATTTAAGGAGTCACTGGAGTCGGGGGAGATTCCAAGATGCTGGAAACAAGCAAATGTGATACCTATCTTCAAAAAGGGAAGGAGGGATACGGCTCTGAACTATAGACCAGTTTCCTTGACCAGCATAGTTTGCAAACTTATGGAGAAACTACTAAGGAAACATATCTCTCTTCACTTGGAATCCTTCAACTTTTTGTCAGTGAGGCAACATGGCTTCAGAGAAGGAAGATCAACAGTAACAAACTTATTAGAATTTTATGATGAGGTAAGCCAAATCTTACAGGAAAGAGAGGGCTGGGCAGATTGCATATTCCTAGACTTCCAGAAAGCGTTTGACACTGTTCCACATGGGAGACTTATTAGGAAGCTGCAATCAATGGCTAGAATAGGTGGAAATGTCTTGGAATGGATAAAAACTTACTTAGAAGGAAGGGAACAGAGGGTTAGAGTAAGACACTCAGTGTCTGAATGGAGAAGAGTTAGTAGTGGAGTTCCACAGGGTTCAGTTTTAGGGCCAGTTTTGTTCCTTGTATATGTAAATGACCTACCAGAGTCTGTAAATTCATTCATGAATATGTTTGCAGATGATGCAAAGATTGTGAAGAAAGTAAAAAACGAGAACAATGGTAGAGAACTTCAGGAGGATCTAAATAATCTGCATGAGTGGTCAGAAAAGTGGCTAATGAAATTCAATACCTCAAAATGTAAGGTAATGAGAATGGGTACAAGTGCAAGAAGGCCCAAGCTTGACTACTCGGTGGCTGGAGTACAACTTCAAGAGACAGAAAATGAGAGAGATCTAGGAGTAAACATACTGGCAGATTTGTCTCCAGAAATACATATAAATGGCGTAGTAAGGGCAGCATATGCATTCTTATCAAATGTAAGGGTAGCCTTCAGGCACATGGACAAGGAAATGTTCAGAAATATTTATGTAACCTATGTGAGGCCAAAACTCGAATATGCAGCCCCCTTTTGGAATCCGCACTTGAAAAAGCACATAGCTAAGCTTGAAAAAGTTCAAAGACATGCCACGAAACTGGTGCCAGAAATACGCAATCTCGGTTATGATGAGAGGCTGAGGGAATTAGACTTGCCATCACTCGAAGCTAGAAGAGTAAGGGGGGATATGGTGACAGTCTTTAAATTCCTTCATGGTTATGATAGAGTGGATAGGGATCGATATTTCGATATGGCTGGCTCTAGAACTAGAGGTCATAGTTTGAAGCTTCGAAAGAAAACTTCTTTGCAGGATGTAAGGAAATACTTTTTCAGTGTAAGAGTAGTTGATAATTGGAATTCGCTAAGCGAGGAGGTAGTTAATTCTATCTCAATCCATGATTTTAAGGACAGGTATGATAAGTATCACTAAGTACAAAATGGAAGCGATCAGGAGACGGGAAGATACGATCCTTGGGCTCTTGCCCGTAAACACAATTAGGTAATCACAGGTAGGTAATCACACACACATACACACACACACACACACACACACACACACACACACACACATATATATATATATATATATATATATATATATATATATATATATATATATATATATATATAAATGATTGGCTTCGGTTTTACGTCACGAACTCCCTTTTCTACTAAGGACTAAGACGGTTGCCTTATTACGAAGGACTTGTTTTGGCAGTTGTAATCGTTACCCTGAGTGTATGCCCTTACTAACCTCAGTCCGTGACGTGGCGCGAACCCTCGACCTGCCATATATATATATATATATATATATATATATATATATATATATATATATATATATATATATGTATATATATATATATATATATATATATACTATATATATATATATATATACTATAGTACTGTATGTATGTATGTATGTATGTATGTATGTATGTATGTCATGTATGTATCGTACCCTGTAGTGTATGTATGTATGTATGTATGTATGTATGTATGTATGTATGTATGTATGTATGTATGTATGTATGTATGTATGTATGTATGTATGTATGTATGTATGTATGTATATATATATATATATATATATATATATATATATATATATATATATATATATATATATATATATATATATATATATATATATATATGCAAAATAAACTGTTATATCACAGCACAATATGAAGCAAAAAAAAAGGCCCATAAATAAAACACAAAAAGAAGCGAAGATGTACTATATATTGCGACTGGACTGGAGTCCAGTCGTGATATATAGTACATCTTCGCTTCTTTTTGTGTTTTATTTATGGGCCTTTTTTTGCTTCATATATATATATATATATATATATATATATATATATATATATATATATATATATATATATATAGTGTATGTGTGTGTGTGTGTGTGTGTGTGTGTGGTGTGTGTGTGTGTGTGTGTGTGTGTGTGTGTGTGTGTGTGTGTGTGTGTGTGATTACCTAATTGTGATTACGGGAAAGAGCCCAAAGCTCGTATCTTCCCTCTCCTGATCGGTTCCATTTTGTACTTTGCAATACTTATCATACCTGTCCTTAAAACTATTTATTGAGTTAGCAATAACTACCTCCTCGCTTAGCGAATTCCAATTATGAAATACTCTTACACTAAAAAGAGTACTTCCATACATCCTGCAAAGAAGTTTTCTTACAAAGCTTCGAACTATGACCTCTAGTTCTAGTGCCAACCATATCAAAATATCGATGCCTATCGACGCTATCATAACCATGAATGAAATTAAAGAATGTCACCGTATCCCCCTTAATCTTCTATCTTCGAGTGATGGTAAGTCTAATTCCCTCATGGTCTCATCATAACTAAGATTGTGTATTTCTGGCACCAGTTTCGTGGCATTTCTTTGAACTTTTTCAAGCTTAGCTACGTGCTTTTTCAATTGCGGATTCCAAATGGGAGCTGCATATTTAAGTTTTGGCATCACATAGGTTACATAAATATTTCTGAACACTTCCTTGTCCATGTACCTGAATGCTACCCTTACATTTGCCGAAAAAACATATGCTGCCCTTACTATGCCATTTATATGCATTTCTGGATACAAATCTGCCAATATGTTTATTCCTATATCTGTCTCATTCTTTGTCTCTTAAGATGTACTCCCGCCACCGAGTAGTCTAGCTTGGGCCTCCTTACACTTGTACCCATTCTCATTACCTTACATTTTGAAGTACTGAATTTCATTAGGCACTTTTCTGACCACTCATACAGACTATTTATATCTTCCTGAATTTCTATACCATTGTTCTCGTTTCTTACATTTTTCACAATCTTTGCATCATCTACAAGCATATTCATAAATAAATTTACAGACTCTGGTAGGTCATTTACATATACAAGGAACACAAGTGGCCCTAAAACTGAACCCTGTGAAACTCCACTACTAACTCTTCTCCATTCAGACACTGAGTGTCTTACTCTAACCCTCTGTTCCCTTTCTTTTAAGTAAGTTTTTATCCAGTCCAAGACATTTCCACCTATTCTAGCCATTGTTTGCATCTTCCGAATAAGTCTCCCGTGTGTGACAGTGTCAAATGCTTTCTGGAAGTCTAGGAAAATGCAATCTGCCCAGCCCTCTCTTTCCTGTTAGAATCGGCTTACTTCATCATAAAATTCTAATTAGTTTGTTACTGTTGATCTACGTTCTCTGAAGCCATGTTGTCTCACTGACAAATAGTTGAAGGATTCCAAGTGAAGAGAGATATGCTTCCTTAGTAGTTTCTCCATAACTTTGCAAACTATGCTGGTCAAGGAAATAGGTTTATAGTTTTGAGCTGTACCCCTCCTTCCCTTTTTGAAGATAGGTATCACGTTCGCTTGTTTCCAGCATATATGAATCTCCCCTGACTCCAGTGACTTTTTAAATATGATACTTAGTGTCACTGATATTGTTTGCGCGTTTTTTAAGTACATGAGGGGGCATACCATCAGGATCTGTAGCTTTATGGACATCTAATCCATCAGCGCTTTGCATACCTCTGTGGCTGAAAGGATGATGCTCTCTATTACCGACCCATGAGCTTCTATCTCTGCAATCTGAAGGGGTGGGTTATTCTCTAATGTAAATACTGACTGAAACTCCTTGTTCAATTCTTTGCAGATCTCTTCATCCGTCTCAGTGATGCTTCCATTCGCTCTCTTAAGCCTTAAAACCTAATCTTTTACCTTCAGTTTTCCTCTAATAAAGCTGTGGAAAAGCTTGGGATTTTTTTTAGCCTTCCTGGTGATGTCCCTCTCATAGTCTGTCTCTGCCTCTCTTCTTTTACTTAGGTAATTATTTCTTGCTCTTTTGTAGGTTTGCCAGGCATTTATATTTTTTTCTTCTCCTATACCTTTTCCAGCAATTTTATGTGTGTGTGTAAAATTTTTTGCTTTCGCATTCTCCATGTGGATATAACAGTCTGTGCAGTATTATCAGTAGTTTGATGTATACTTAGTGTCATCAGAATAACAATTATTATTTTTTTGTTTAATGATTTTTACTTCTCTACTTTCTCTTTTATTTCGTCTTACCTATTTGTATTTTGTTAATACTCTCATACCCATCAAGGTGGAGGATAAATACCAAAAAACGGACTCATTTACCCTCTATATGGAATGGATTAGTTTTTGGTATTGTATTCTCCCTTGCAATTAATTCCCTCTCCATGGTAGCTTAAGGAAGGGTTTTGGTATTACTCCTATATCTGTTTTTTGCTTGGGGTGAACGATGAATACATCACAAAGTAATAACAAGCCTTAAACTGGATAAGTTTTCATAAGTGACAGTGGAGACTGTGTTTGCAGGTACTCATGGTAATGCCTCATTAATGATATTGATTGTCATACCTGTCAGGGAAGAGGAATTATAAAAGTATAATTTATTTGAAAGCTAAATGAGTCATTTATTGAAGCAAATATTTCATTTACCTGGGTCATGAATTCTTGCCAGTTGATTTGTGGCCAGAATTTAATGCCATTTGGAGCACATCGTCGTAATGGCCACATCCGACACTCAGAGCCACTGTCATATTTTCTTCTACCATCTTGGCTTGATTTTTGAGAGTCTTCTAGATCTGTGTCAGATTCATCAACAGGAATCTTGTTGCTATCAGCTCCAAAGTCAGATGATGAAATCTGATGCTTCAGTAACATGCAAACCTCATTACTATTGGTTAAATCCTCACTTTGTACGTTATTGTTTTCTGTATCATTTAATGGCAGTGAAATTTGGTCCACTTTGCAATGTGAACGATGCGTGTGAATTTTTTTTGTGTTTGTACATGGTGTCGGCATTGCTGATGCATCTTTGCCGACTAATTTGACCACGGATGCCTTTGGCGATTCTTTTACATTCACTTGCACCTTGCTTGTATTTTCATCTTCAGAACTCCTTATACCAACGAGAGGAGACAGACTTTCTAACTTGTTCTCATTTGCCAGTACAGATCTCAGTCTGACTGTTTTCCTTACATCCTTTAGAATTTTTTCTGTGTCCTGGGCGTATCTTGTCAGAAGCCTACTTTTCTTGTAAATGCCGGCCAGTTTATGAGCTATACTGTGGACCTCCTTGCCCAAGTTCTTTTTCTCCTCGTCAATAAACCTGAGAATTCTTTTTGCTTTATCTTCTATCAATTGCTTTCTTTCCAGGAGGACCACTTGTATCTTGATGACAGAGTGACCTTCCGTCATGTGACCTTCAAAAAGACATTGTCCGCATAATGGTTTTTGACAAGCTCTACACCACATCCTCACTGGATCACCATGATACTCACACATTTCACACTTTTGCTGTAAATACAAAAAATAAACATTTTATATTATAACTAAAATTGGTACATAACATATTTGACATTTATTTGCTAATTTTATATACTGCTATAGGAACAATGGAACTATTTCTTTATCAGAAGTGATGCTACAGTATAGTGGTGGCATCGATTTTGCGTTCTTTGCTTGCTCAACAGGATGACTAAGTAAGCTCACTCACCAATAAGGCCACTCCTCTTCCTCACCCTCTCTTTACTTCAGACACCCTCCTATCACACTTCCAAAATGTGCTTTACATTGACCTTTCAATTTTTATACCACTCACTGGCATCACCTCCTTCGTTCATCACACAAATAGGCTAATTTCTTCCCTTTATCTTTCACTCATTCCACAAGCACGCTTATTGAGAGCCACAATAAATAATGCACTGTTTGAAATTTCCCAAAATGAACCTCATGTAATAATAATAATAATAATAATAATAATAATATAATAATAATAATAATAATAATAATAATAATAATAATAATAATAATAATAATAATAATAATAATAATAATAATAATAATAATAAATTTTAGAACGATCACCAGCTAGTACAGTTTCAATTTTTTTTATTTCAATTGTCTTCTACACCATTTTGCAACGTTTCAAACTTTCAATGAGTTTGTAGTGGCATAGTGTATTTTCTCTCTTTATTTGGAGTGTTGTAGTGGTATGATATATGTCTTCTTTATTTATATATTAATTTATTTATTAATTGATATATATATTTTCACTTTATTTATTAATAATTTTTTGTTGTTCTAAACTGATCCCTTAATTTTGCTTCTTTTTGTCATAACGAACTGTACGTTGTTTTGGTTTTCTGTTTTTATGGCAACACTGACTCTGTATTTGCCGCCTTTTTCGTCTAGTGTGATACTTTTGGTCTGTTCATTTTCGATACATAAAAATTGCTTGAAAATTAATGACTTTGGGCTATTTTGGTACCTTAAATGATATTGTGGTAATCTTGATATCTTGTAAACATAGAACTATAAAGTGGTGACCACCGTAGTGACAAGATATAGGAGTGACAAGATATAGGAGTGACAAGATATATTGTAATTGACAAGATAGGCCTAAGTGACAAAATTTCTTCAGCATCATACCGGTAGGCAAGGCCTAGGTTTCTTTCAGTATTTGTACTCCAAGATAAGCTGTCATAAACAATGCCCGATTCTGATGATGATAAGTCTAGTGCTGTCAGGCACATAGCAGTGAAAGCCCCTGCATTCATGGACACCTGCGTTTCAGGGTGGTTTTCTATTCTTGAAGCTCAATTTGGCTTAGCTAATGTGAAATCCAGTGAAACAAAATTTTTCCATGTGTTATCTGCCTTGCCCCCTACTGTTGTAGAACGTGTTCCCCAAGACACCTTAAATAGGAGAGACTATGATATAATTAAAGCATACCTCACAAATCTTTTTGAACAGACCAAGCCTGAACTTTTCAATGATTTGATAAGTAATACAGTAATGCATGGCAAGCCTTCAGTTTATTTAGAAGAAATTTGCAGAACTGCAATTCATTTAGTTCCTAAACCTAAGCCAGGAGAGTGGAGAGTATGTGGTGATTTTAGGCAACTTAATACTTTGACCAAGCCAGATAAATATCCTTTACCACATATTAGTAGTGTGTCATTAAAGCTTTACAAGAAAAAGATATTCAGTAAAATTGATTTGTTAAAAGCCTATCACCAGATCCCTATGAATCCTTCAGATGTTGAAAAGACAGCAGTAACCACACCCTTTGGGCTATTTGAATATTTATATATGCCTTATGGTCTTCGGAATGCCCCTGCCACTTTTCAGCGTTTGATGGACAATTTATTTAGAAACCTTGATTTTGTATTTATTTACCTGGATGATATTCTGATATTTTCAGAGAATACAGAAGAGCACAAGAAACATTTGTCTATAGTATTTGAAATCCTAAGCTCTAATAATCTTAAAATTTCTATTGATAAATGTGAATTCTTTAAAAATGAAATAGAATATTTAGGATATTTGATCACTGCTAATGGTTTAAAACCTGGTTCTCATAAACAGACAGATATTGTTGATTTTCCTAAGCCAGCAGATTCTGCTGCCTTACGTAGGTTTATAGGAATGCTCAATTACTATAGACAAATGGTACCGCATTTTGCTGATGTTGTATATCCTTTGACCGAATTAATTAGATTACAACAAAAATCTAAAGAACTAGTATGGAATTCGGAAGCAGAATCTGCCTTTGTAAGTGCTAAAGAGTCACTTAACAATGCTTGTACCATTGCATATTTCACTAGTAAGTGTAATTCTCCACTGCATCTGGTGACTGATTGTTCCCAAGTGGCAGCTGGAGCTGTGTTACACCAAATTCAGGATGGTAAATTTGTCCCTATTGAATTCTTTTCAAAGAAATTATCAGAAACTCAGAGGTGTTATTCTACTTTTGACCGAGAACTGCTTGCTGCGTATCTGGCTGTACTAAAATTTAAACATGTAATTGTAGGACGTGAAACCGTTTTATTTACTGATCATAAACCCCTTGCTTTTGCATTTAAGAATCCTCATACAGCCAAGTCAGATAGACAGCAACGATATTGGTCTTTAATTAGCGAGTGTATATCAGATGCTGTACATATCAAGGGTGCGGACAATGTTGTAGCAGATTGTCTTTCCAGACCATTACCTGTATCTTCTGTCTCAGTGGACTTACATGATTTAACCAGTATAGCTGAGAGCCAATCCACTGATACAGAAATTCTTAATTACAAAGAGAGATTGAAAATTTTCAAAATTCAGAATCATGACTTATATTGTGACGTGTCAACACCCCATCCGAGACCATTTCTTCCCTTAGCTTGTCGTAAATCAGTATTTCAACTTATGCATAACATTTCATATCCAGGAGTCAAAGGTACGTTGCGCCTTATCAAAGCTAGGTACTTTTGGCCTAATATGGATCGAGATATTCGAAGTTGGACTAAAGAGTGTACTTCTTGTCAGCAAGTTAAAGTGCACCGCCATACCCGTGCTCCTATTACAAATTTTACAGCACCCTTTGGGAGATTTGAATTTGTACATTTAGATATTGTTGGTCCTCTCCCTCCTAGTAAAGTCCCTGGCCAGTCTTTTACAGCACCAGAACAATACGTTCTTACCTGTATTGACAGATCTACTAGATGGTTGGAAGCCATCCCCATCACAGATATTTCTGCTACCACTGTTGTTTTTGCTTTTATTAAAGGTTGGGTATCTCGTTTTGGAGTGCCATTATATGTTTTTACTGATAGAGGTGCTCAGTTTGAATCTGCATTATTTCAGCAACTTTCCTCTATAATTGGATTTCATAGACTGCGTACCACTTCATATCACCCTCAATCCAATGGCATGGTTGAAAGATCACATAGAGTATTGAAAGTATCTCTGATGGCACGTAAAGATGATTGGCTTGCTTCTTTACTAATAGTACTTTTAGGTTTAAGATGTGTCCCCACAGAGTCTGGAGTTTCTCCATTTACTTTGGTAACAGGTAGTATGCTACTTAGTCCTAAAAGCATGGTAACAACTGAAATTCCTTCTTTTGCACAACAAAAAGAAATTGTCTCTGAATTTGTATCTCGAATGCGTGAATTAGATTATTCTGAATCCTCTTATGGATACCTTCATTCATCCTCTGTTAAACCTTATGTTCCAAAAGATCTTGAATCATGTACACATGTTTGGGTTAGAGTGGATCGTGTACGTCGCCATTTAGAGGCTCCCTACTTTGGTCCACTTGAAGTTGTGGAACGTGGTGATAAATATTTTATTTTACGTCAGCTTTCTGGAAATTTAACTACTGTATCTGTAGATAGATTGAAACCTGCCTCAATACCAAAAACTATCAGTTCTAATGAGACAGAACCTACTGTAAATAATGATTCTGTGCCAGAAGCTGTCAATTCTGATGTGATTGAACCAAGTGTAAATAAAGATTTTTTTGATTCTAATTCCACAAATGACACAGATTCTGATACATTAATTCCTAGTAGTGCATCTATTCCTGAAAATATTGATAATGAAGATGTTATTGAAGAGAAAATACCTCAATCTGTTGTTACGAGATCTCGTCGAGTTAGATTTAATCGTAACCCTGATTATGTAATTATTAATTTGTATTTTTGTATCTATGTCTCCACATATATATTATATATCTATATTTTCTATTATCAGTGTTAAAAACTAATGTACTCCTGTACTGGCAGGGGAGTGTTGTAGTGGCATAGTGTATTTTCTTTCTTTATTTGGAGTGTTGTAGTGGTATGATATATGTCTTCTTTATTTATATATTAATTTATTTATTAATTGATATATATATTTTCACTTTATTTATTAATAATTTTTTTGTTGTTCTAAACTGATCCCTTAATTTTGCTTCTTTTTGTCATAACGAACTGTACGTTGTTTTGGTTTTCTGTTTTTTGGCAACACTGACTCTGTATTTGCCGCCTTTTTCGTCTAATGTGATACTTTTGGTCTGTTCATTTTCGATACATAAAAACTGCTTGAAAATTAATGACTTTGGCCTATTTTGTTACCTTAAATGATATTGTGGTAATCTTGATATCTTGTAAACATAGAACTATAAGTTCATATTCATGCTTACACTTAAAAAAACAACAACATCAAAACTCAATATATGTACAAAGGACAAATAACAATTACAAAAATTACATGTATATACATATCCATATACATACGCATATAAGAATCAAATTAAAAATGCAAAAATGTTTAATAGTTAATGCAATGGACCACATTAGAATATTTTTAAGTGATAGCTTGAGCAATTTATATTTAATTCGGGGTTCTCCTTTTTAATTAAAAGTAATACTGCATTTATAATTTCATTCTCATCATTTTCTTTGTAAGCTATTTTAAAATAGCTTACTGAGAAATCTCACTTACATTTTTCATGGCAGTTTTCCTTAATGTTTGACTCCAAAGTTCTTGTTTGTTCTGAAATTCAGCCCCTCATATTCATAGTATCGTATTGTTAATGAATTCCTAGTCGAGCCATAATAGGCCAATAGGCAAAATATATACTACCAATGAAGAGAAGGGTTGAGGTAGTTGCTCTTTATGATTTGAAAAGGTTTTAAGTTTAAAGTTATTATAAAATACTAAATTAGGCGTAAATTGCTGATAATATCTATTGAATAAATTTGTGATTTCACTTTTAAGAAAAGAATTTGTAACGTTATCCATAAATGGGGATTTGAAAAACAATTTGTGTTTCTGTGGTCCATATCTTATGGCTTTTAGATAAAACTTTTTGTTTAAAAAAATTCTTAATGATCTGTTTATCATAGGAGTAAAACCATTTTGTATAAAAATTTTATTCAGAAAGGACATTTTTTTTTCAAATTTAATGTAGGTGTGTTATGCATACATATATTTATATAATTACTTTGTATTTTAATATAATTACTTTGTATAAGTCAAAGGGTTTGCCTCTCTCTATCTCTTACTTTATTTAAATTTCGTGCTTTTCCCTCCAATTCCCTTATATCCTTAATCCCCTCCTATCCTATCCTATTCTAAGTCAAGTCAAGAAAGCATATTTACATTTGTCTGGGTAGATAGATATTTTCCAATGTATTAAGAATTCATAGATATTACTTAACATTACTACGTCACAAAGCGCTACTTTTCAGAAATCAGAAGTCCACCAATAAACAATGTAGACGTCCTTTACTTCGTCACATTGAAATCCTATAGCCATAGGATAACAGTTAATCGCCGACGAGAATGGATTACCATATACTTGTATAGGAAGCCAGGAATAATCAGAGATAGTAGTAATATATTTTGTCACTATCCACAGGTAAGAGCAAGTATATATATTCGGCCACACTGAAACACAACAAAGTGAAGACGAGAGATGTCGACATAAGAACTCAGCAAATAACGAATTTAGCCTTCGCAGCGTTGCCAGAGAGTGCTATATAGCCACTATTTTTGCTATCATCGACTTAGGACCAGTTCATAAGTGACGACTCAAATACAAGATGCCGCTAGATATACCACCACCAGCATCATTCACGGTAAATACCGATCCCACAAACCTCGGACTACGATGGAAGAAGTGAAAAACGAGCTTCCATTACTACCCGGATGCCAAAGCTGTTACTAACGCCAAGCAAAAATGTGCATTGTTGCTACCTATAGCAGGCACTGAAGTCCAAGAAATTCTTGAGACCTTACCTGGTCCCACAGGTACTCTGGAGGAGTGCTTAGCTGCACTTGATACTTATTTCACTCCGCAAGTTAATGTCAGGTATGAACGGATTTGCTTTCGACAGTTAGGGCAACAAGATAAGGAGAGTACAGATGCTTATGTTACTAACTTGAAGAAACTAGCCAATACTTGTGACTGTGATAATTATTGTACAAATGATGTTATTGTTGATCAGGTAATTGAGAAGTGCTAATCTTCAAAACGTAGGAGGAAACTCTTAGAGGGCGAGATTCTCACTCTAGTTTGCTAAAAATAACCAGAGCAATGGAAGGAGCTGATAGTCAGGCTAGTATTATCGAAAATAAGACTAATGCCAAAAATGAGTTTTCTACCAAAGAAATAGGTGCTGTTAGTATAAATAATAAGAATAATTTTAAGCCCAAATGGAGTAATGAACAATGTTAGAATAATTTTAGATTAAATCCTAACATAGGTGGATCTGATAATAGACAGAGACAGCAGTCTCAGAACACTTAGTACAAGAGGCAGAGTAAGCCTAATGGTAGTACAAGTACAAAATTACGCTGATGATTGTATTAGATGTGGTAGTAAAGGACACAAATATTTTGAGCAGAACAAATGTTAAACCAAAGACAAAGAGTGTAGTAAATGTAAGAAAATATTTCATTTAGCTAAAATGTGATTTTCAAGAAGTCAAGCATAAATTCGAATTATAATACAAGAAAGCGAAAATGATAGTGAAGAATATGTGTTCAAGGCTTATAGCCATAAGCAAAGTGATTACCATATGTTTGTTGATGTCATATTAAATGGTCAAGTCGTACCCATGTTATTGGATACAGGTGCTCAAGTATCAATAATTCCTGAAAACATTGCTGCTAAAATTCCAGGTTTAGCCATACTGCCTAGCACCAATATTTTAAAGGACTACAATAACCAGAATATAGGTTTAAAAGGGTCTGCAACTGTAAAGGTAGAGTATAAGAATAAAGTGTATGAAAATCTATCTCTGTTGGTAGTAACAGGTAACAGACCAGCTCTAATGGGTCTATCTTGGTTGAAGATAATACCAGTAGATTTGCCAGGACTACTAAAGGTAAATGAGATATCACAAAAATCATGCACAGTGGAAGAGTTATTTGATAAATGTAGTGGTATATTTGATGATAATGTTAGAAAGGTTACAAATGTAGAAGCTTCTTTGTGTCTCAAATCAGGTGCCACTCTAAAGTTTTGTGCTCCCAGACAGATTCCATATGCACTAAAACCATTGATTGAGCAAGAAATTCATAGGCTAGTAGCTAATGAAACTTAGGAGAAGTTAACATATTCTGAATGGGCCACACCATTAGTACCGGTAGTCAAAGATGATAATAGTATTAGAATATGTGGTGGTTATAAGATTTCGGTAAACCCACAACTACAAATAGCCCAACACTCGTTACTTAAGCCAGCTGTATGAGAAGTCTCAGGATATACGTAAATTTAAAACGCACTCAGGATTTTATAGACCTAAACGTCTTCCTTATGGGGTCGCTAGCAGCCCTGCATTATGGCAGCAGACAATGGACAAAATATTTAATGGAATGGATAATGTTTTTGTATTTGTAGACGATATACTCATTGTAGGTAAGACTATAACAGAACACCAGCAGAGACTTGAAGCAGTTTTCAAATGCATTGGAGAAAATGGTTTGAAGGTAAAGAAAGACAAATGTCATTTCCAAGTATAGTCTTGTCTTATGAACATGGAGTTCATAAGACAAATGATAAGGTGAAAGCGATAAAAAAAGTTAAAGTTCCTAAAAATGTTGGCGAGTTACAATCTTTCCTTGGATTAGTAACATTTTATGGTAATTTCATTCCCAGTCATTCTATGATAGCACACCCTTTATATGAACTGCTAAAAGAAGGTGTTGATTGGGAATGGTCAGAAGAATGTCAGCATGCATTTGATTGTATAAAAAGTGAATTATTTTCTAAAAGGTTTCTCACACATTATCTGCCACATTTACCAGTGAAACTTACATATGACGCCTCATCTGTAGGGCAGTCCTTTCTCATAGTATGTCAGATGGAGTCGAGAGGCCTATAGCCTTTGCTTCACGTTCATTAAACAATGCTGAGAAGAATTACTCTCAAATAGAGAAAGAGGGACTAGCTTTAGTATCTGGTGTTAAGAAGTTCCATATTTACTTATATGGCAAGCAGAAATTCACACTAGTGCCAGACCTTAAGCCATTACTATCGACATTAGGCTCAAAAGCAGGATTACCAACAATTGTTGCAGCTAGATTACAAAGATGGGCTATTATGTTAGCCGTGTATTCATATGAGTTGGAATATATTTCCATGAATAAGATTGGAAATGCAGATGTATTGTCCATATTACCAGTAGATGATGTTCCACGTGGAATTTTACATAGTATTTTAATGGTTGATAATCTTAATTTTCCAGTCAATTCTAAGGGAATAGCACAGAAAATAAAACTGGACCCAGTTTTGTCAAAAGTCTTACAAGCTTTAATTCTGGACATAGCTTAAGTCAAAGCCAAGAAGAGTTAAAACCATATTTACAATTCTGGTCAGAATTAACCATATAAAATGGATGTATTATGCAAAATGCTAGATTACAAAGATGGGCTATTACGTTAGCCGCATATTCATATGAGTTGGAATATATTTCCACGAATAAGATTGGAAATGCAGATGCATTGTCCAGATCACCAGTAGATAATGCTCCATGTGGAATTTTACATAGTATTTTAGTGGTTGATAATCTTAATTTTTCAGTCAACTCTAAGGAAATTGCCCAGAAAACAAAACTGGACCCAGTTTTGTCAAAAGTCTTACAAGCTTTAATTTCTGGACATAGGCTAAGTCAAAGCCAAGAAGAGTTAAAACCATATTTACAAATCTGGTCAGAATTAACCATTGAAAGTGGATGTATTATACGAAATGCTAGTTTAGTTATTCCTAAGATAGTGGATGTATTATACGAAATGCTAGTTTAGTTATTCCTAAGATATTGCAGTCAGGTTCTGAAGGAAATCCATGCAAAACATTTAGGTATTGTTAAGTCAAAGGCAATTGCCAGATCATTTGTATGGTGGACAAACATTGACAAGGAAGTTGAGGGATATGTAAAACAATGTGAAAGCTGTAATGCACATCAGAATAACCCGCCGCCAGCACGTCTGCACAGAGAGAGTAAGACATTTCAAGAAGAGTGATTATGTCATGGTACGTGTTTATACCAGAAATGATAAATGGAAACAAGGTATTGTTGAAAACAAGATAGATTTAAATTATGATGTTGAAGTAGACGGTATTGTGCATAGAAGACATGTAAATCAGTTAAGAGGTTGATCAGTGGCAAATGATCAGGTTCAGGTTGGACAAAATGTAGAGTGTTGACTCATATGAGTCTAATATGAGTACAAGAAGTCCATCGACCAGACCTAATAAAGGTAGTCCACCTGGACGATTAGACTTGTATAAAAATGAACCTTTCCGTAAGGGGGAAGGAGTGTTATGTGAGTCCACTCCTCTATGCTATATTCACGAGAGATATACCCAAACCAGGTATAGGTTGTTCAACTATAATATTTGCAGATGACATCACTCAAGTAATTCCGGATCATAATAAAAGATTTCTAGCACTTAAAACTCAGAGGGAAATACTTAGAATAAACGAATACGAGAAAAAATGGAAAATTAAAACTAATATTAACAAATTCCAACTTCTATCTATTTCTGCTCTTAAACCATCTGATGTAATAATAAATAACAATAGAATAAATTTCTCCAACAGTCTGAAAACCTTGGGCCTTACAATTAACAGAACAGGAATGAAAGCTCACATAAAAAATAGAATAATTCAAAGTAAACTTGCCTCCACAAAGTTACGTAGATTTAACCTGCTCAAAACTAAAAACAGAGTCACCCTATATAAAACTTTAGTAAGACCTATCTTAATATACCCCCCAATTCCAACCTGCATCTTACCAAAAAGTAAACTTTTAAGTCTCCAAGCTATCCAAATTCTAAACTTAAGAAGAATTCTCTCTGAAACCCCACCATACATAGAGAGAATGGAAGAAATTCATAAGAACCTCAAAGTCGAACCAATTAACACCTATATTTATAAATTAGCATCCAGAACCTGGGGTAAAATGGAAATCGATTTTGAAGAATTTCTTCAAGAAACTAATGCTTTGAACACTTTAGAATACGAATTTATCAATGACCACGCCTGGTGGAAAAGAAATTCTCCGGTTTTTTTGGGACATCCACCTGAACCTATATATAGCAATTAAATAAAAATCTTCAAAAATTCCTCATCATCACTAAAAAAAAAAAAAAAAAAAAAAAAAAAAAAAAAAAAAGTAATACTGGGACAGTAAAATCATATCTAATAAAAACTTAGCACGAGGGTTTGCCCCTCTCTATTAACTCTTACTTCCTTAAATTTCGTGCTTACCCCTCCAATCCTTCCCATCCTTTACCCCCCTCTCTCCTTACCCCACCAATCCTATCCCATCCCAGTCAGTCAGTCAGTCAGTAGAAAGAATATTTACATTTGTCAAGGTAGATATTTTTCAACGTATTAAGAATTTATTGATATTACTTAATGTTACTACGTCACAAAGTGCTACTCTTCAGAAGCCCACCAATAAGAAATGTAGACGTTCTTTACCTCATCTCATTTAAATCCTATAAACATAGGATAACAGTTACTCGCCGACGAGAATGGATTACCATAGACTTATATAGGAAGCCAGGGAATAATCAGAGACAGAATTAATGTATTTTGTCACTCTACCCACAGGTAAGAGTAAGTATATATATTCGGCCACAATGAAACACAACAAGATGGATATTAAGCGAAATGCCCCAATAAAGAGTGTGCACAGTGTGTTCATTTTATATAGTTCATAGCATTCTGTGGCTTTGTGAAGACAATAGATTTTATTTATGATTGTGTATAATTTGGATCTGATAACACAGTTTGGCAACACTGTGAATGGGATACTGTTTACACTTTTCGGGGGACGTTCCGGGGGGGGGGGTGAAAAGCAGTGCTTGTGGGGTTGTCGAGTTGGTTGAGTTGTGTGATGGATTTGCTTTATTGGTTGAGTTGTGAGATGGAATTGCTTTATTATTGAGTTGTGGTGGCTTAACGGGAGCTCCTAGTGTAGGTGTTGATTTCTTTTTGTATGTGGCGGTTTGGATAAAGGGGGCAAGAAATTGAGTTTTGAACAGTTGTGAGTGGGCTTTTAACTTCCAACACGTGCAGGTGGAGTTAAGTTGACGTAAGTGATATGCATTATGTTTTTCTATCTCGACCACACATTCACTTAAAAATTCATTAGAGGTATGTCAAAAAACGAATTCAAACAGATGCTTCAACTGGCTGTCGGCGATTCCTTCTTCATGTTCCACGAGACTTTTTACTAACAAGTAGATGATTGGCCATAGGTAATCCCTTGTCTGCCCCATTGGCAAATATCTTTTTATCTCACCACGAGAAACAGTGCTTAAATGAGTGCCCTGTTGTTTTTAAACCAGTGTTCTATAGGAGATATGTTGACGATACTTTTGTAATAGTTAAAGATAAAGCAGTCATAGTGAAGAAAAATTTCTGAATTACCTAAATAACAAACATAGCAATATTAATTTTACAATGGAAATTGAGAATAATAATAATTTTTATTTTGTACCCACACATCTCTACTGATCTTGTCTCATTCTTAGGAACAAGTCACAATTCTAACATTAATAAATCAATATCGCTGACTAGATTTCTAGCCATAACAAACCTGTTTATGCTTCTGATTAGAAGCTAGAGTAAGGACGGTGAAATTGGTAGGGAGTTGAGTTACAGACAAGCCTTTCTGTTTTCTTCTACAGGTGGGACACTTAAGGAAGGGGTTAACATCTACCAGATTGTATAGACAGGGACGGCAGAAAGTGTGGCCACATAAAGGAAGGATGACAGGTACATGGACGTTTCCTTCGTAGATTTCAGAGCAAACTGCACAGGTTAGGTCATCCATGTTTAGCTCACAGATTCCAGTTATGAAGAGACGCAGCTGAAATGTAAGAGAATAATTTTAAGGACACTGTATAATCTTTAGAATTTTGGATTCACGTGCTCGTATATATTTCTACTAGAACAAAAAGAAGCAAAAGAAGATTTAGAAAAGGCTGAGAAAATAAAAGATTTACTGCATCATAATGGTGCAAGAATGAAAAACACAAGAAGAAATTGCTAAAAGGTTGACTGATGATGAGAAAGAAAAATATTTTACTTGGGAAATATGCAAGTAATTTAGAAAGAAACAATAAGGTACAAGAAGAGGGAAGGAAATACAAAAGGGTAGGGAGAAATACGGAGCATAGCACACAGGAGGATTATATAAAAAATTGGGAAATTGTTTAGACATGTTATATACAGGTTCTTTTATACATACATATACCTTGGCTGTTTCCCCCTTTAATTGGGGGGTAGCCGACATCAAAAAAGGAAAACAGTTTGGGGAGAGGTTATTCTCCCCTCTACTCCCCTTCTTCTTTGACGTCTCACAGGAGGTTGGTACAAGGGGGGGATTCCTAGTCCCCCCGCCCCGTCCACTTTTAGTCGCCTTTTACGACACGCAGGGAATACGGTGAGGCTATTCTTTGATATTGTGCCCTTTTATATTTTCTCAAAGGGATGCACCTTAGGTCATGCTATTCATGCCAAGTAGATTAGAAAACACTATAAATACAGATTATTGTGACTATGGAACACTTATTATGGAAGGAATGAGGATAAATTCATGCATGACCTATTCATTTTGTACATTTCCTCCGTATCAATATAAAACATTTCATTTCATATCACTTCAGATGCATCTTTGCTGGTGTGTGTTTTAAGTAAAGTATCTAGACCTCGGCTGTCCCCTGCTTTAGAACCAGGGGATAATCTTATCAACATTCTATGTTCATGAGCGTGTGGGGAGTAATCCCATCTGGATATTCAGCTGCCACATCCTCTGCAAGTGCTGCCCATAATTTTAGGAAGAATTATGATCCCTTAGAGGTTTTGTATTATAAGTTATGGTGGTTTACCTCATATTATTCCACTTGAGTTTTATGTGTAGTAAGTTCCTTTTTAGGTTTGATATTCACCATAAGATCAGACTCATCTATCTCCTTTACTAGATATCCATACTGATTCTCATTTCTCAATTCATTTTATAGGGCAGTGATTCTTAACCAGTGGTGCTCGCACCCCTAGCGGGAACGAGGCCGGTTCCTAAGGGGTGCGAGGATGCCCATGAATAATTAAAGCAAAATATACTTTTATATTCGCGTTATATTTTTCCTGAAAAAAAAAACCTTTTGCTTCAGCAGTGTTCTGAGATAGAGATAAACCTAAAGTTCTAAACCTAATTTTCTAATGAAGTGGCAAAATTGCAAGAAATGAACTTCACCTTGACAGAATTGGTTCAATATGTACCGATGGTGCACCAGCCATGCTGGCAATCGTTCTGGGTTTGCTGCATTAATGAGTAAAGAAATTTCTAACCTGAAAATCACTCACCGCTTTCTTCATCATCTCGCTCTTGTAGCAAGGACATTGCCCCCAGATCTGAAGAAAACTCTGGATTTTTGTGTTAAGGTTGTGAACTTGATTTGCAGCCGTGCTTTGAATCATCGATTGTTTCAGTCACTTTGTGAGGAAGTGGGCCAGGAACACACTATGCTATTGTACATACTGAAGTGAGTTGGTTGTCACTTGGTCATGTGCTATCTCGTGTGTTTGAACTGAGAGGAGAAATTCATCAGTTTCTCTGTGAACTGGCACAAGAACTGGCTATATATTTCAATGAGCCTAGTTTTGTTCAGATGCTTGCCTACTTGGCTGATGTGTATTTAGCACTCAATGAACTCAATCTCTCTCTGCAGGGAATGGGACTTAACATTGTGACTGCAAGCGAGAAATTGGCTGCATTCAAAGAAAAACTTGTCTTGTGGATTAAGCATGTGGAGATGAGGAATTTGGTAAATTTCCACTGCCTGGAAGAGACAGTCATAGAAAATGCTACCCTGCATCCAGACTTTGTTGCAAAAATTGTTGAACATATGCAGATGCTGTGTACTTCATTTTAGGATTACTTCTCGTGTGGAGAGCTGCAAACCTGTGACAACTGGATCCTGAACCCTTTCAGGCAGAATTTGGAAGATGTTGATGATGACAGTGACATCAAGGAAGATCTCATCGACCTGAGACACAATCGTGGAATCCAAATGGAGTTCACCAATGGTCAGCTGGAACAATTCTGGGCTTCTCAGCTGGAAGCATACCCTGTACTAGTATAGAAAGCTCTCGAAGTGCTAGTACCTATTGCAACTACTTACCTGTGTGAGCAAGGATTTTCTTGTCTACTTCACATCAAAACGAAAAGCAGAAATCGTCTAAATTCTGAACATGACATGCAAGTAGAACTCGGTACAAAGACACCAAGATTTGATGCCATCATAGAAAAAAAAAGCAGCAACGAAGTCACTAGGTTTGCTGTGCAGTGTGGACAAAATAATGTAATTTCATTTTTATTAATATGTACTCTGGATTTTTGTCATAAAAAAAATGTAAGCTATATGAAAGAGATTAAATAAAAATAAAACGTAGTTTTGTTATTAATACACATCACATCAACTTTGTATTTTTAGCATTTTTTTTTGTATTTCAACAATTGGGGGGGGGGGTGCGAGAACTGACTGCTGATTTGAAAGGGGTGCATATACTGAAAAAGGTTAAGAACCACTGGTATAGGGGCAAAGAATATTTTGAAATCTATTGCTGGCCTTTGCAATCATCGTTATCATCTTTTCTATAGCACAAAACCTTTATCACTAGTGATTTGCATCAACTCTACAACTGCCCCACATACTGCTTAACAAGTTCATTAACTTCAAAAAGGCCTTCAAAATCAATTATGCAGTGTGAAAGAGTGCTTCGCTCCAAGTCACCAGAGGTCATTTATAGATGACTTATTAGTTAATTTAGTAACTTTTAACTGCCTTTTTTTTTCTTACTAAAAAAATTCTCACTCCTTGCATTTTGCAGATTAAGATTATTTGCAGTTTATATTTAAGTATATCTCTAATTTTGAATATATCTTGTTTAATGCTCTTGTACATGTAGAAAGCATGATCCCAATATAAAAATCTCCCTCCTATTTCTCTGTCAATGCTTTTTCTCTTTTCTCATGAACAATACCATTATCCTAGCAAGTCTGTTAAGATACGTTGTTTACACAATTTTCTTATTATAAACTTGCTTTGCTGATAAATATAGTTATATTATAAAAATTGCTCTTGCTAATAATTTGCTATAAATTTGACCCTGCTGATATGTCATCAACCTGTCTAGATACATATTCAGCAGCATCTTTATTATTTGAATAGCTAAAATTCCGTCTCCTGCAATGCAAAGAACGTTCTGGAGATTGTTTGTCAGTAACCTATATTGCCCATAATAATTCTCGTTTTTTTTCTTACGCTTGTTGCGCCTACAATACTGTCTCTCCCTTGCATCTCTGCCATAATTGCCTGCCAGGGACCACCACTACACGTGCCCTCGAATTTTATAGGAACAAATTACTGCTCTAAATATATATCCTACGGGGGGGGGGGGCGAATGATGACGTCACCAAGAGGGAGAATGAATCGTCCTCAATTGGTGGCCAAACATCCCAGAGGCAAGCTCTCACCTCAGCAGTCAAGCTTACTTCAAACCTTATTTATGCGGAGTCTTCACAGGAATTCATCTGGCACAAACAAGGTGAGAGAAAATGTATGGTAAAGCTCGTTGATTAAGCAAATTCAGGAATTCGAGAAACTGGTTAAATTCGTCGCTGGTCAAATCTTTTACCGGCCAAATCCTAAGAAACTTTTTTCAGATTCCATTCCCATACAAAACGAACTTTTGTAGAGTACCTAACTGGAATCTCGTTTGCCAAATTTAATTCATTGACCTGGAAATTACCACCGATATACATTGATAAGAAATTTCTTTAGTTGAGGGTGCCAAACTAAGATCTCATCCTCAGAAGATTGCACAGAGTCCAGTTCCAGCTCCAGTAGTGGTTGGACCTCTCCTCTCTCACTCTGCCAGCAGCCAATAGTAGAAGCTGACTCCACCCAGCAGCTAAAGCCGACTCCGCCCAGCAGATTAACTCCCCAAAACAGTCTGGTTCCAGGCTCTAGCTCCAGTAGTGATAGGACCTGCCTAAGTATCTCTGTTCGCTTTCCTTCCTCTCTCACGAGAGCCAGAAAAAGAAGCAAAGATTGTTTTTGTTTCGTTTTGTGTTCCCGTTTTTGTTTTATAAGAGTTGGGAAGAAAAAGGGAAATAAAAAGTGTTCAGGTTTCTAATTTGTTTTTATCTCTTTTGTGATAGGTAGTTGAAGCCTCTTCCTACCAGTGAAGTGAATTTCTCCTCCTCCACTCCATCCCTGATCTGAGGTGGAAGTTTCTACAAGGAAAAACAAACAAACCTAAGTATCTCTGTTTTATTTTCTTCCTCTCTCACTAGAGCCAAAGAGAGAATCAGAAAGGTTGCTTTGTTTTTTTTTTGTGCTTTTGTGTTGTTTTGTTTAGTTGAACACACATTATTGTGTGTTCCATAATTCTATAGAAAGCGTTCAAATTTCAACTTAGCATTTATATTCTGTCTGCTTTTCCCTCTCTTTAGAGAGCTGGGAAAATAAATAAAAAACCACTTGGTGCTAAACATACTGTGTGGTGTGTCTCATAACCAAGGTGATCCATTGCATATTTTCTGTTTGCACTCCCCTCTCTCACGAGAGTTGGGAAGAAAGATAGAAGACTGTTTTAGTGATAAAGTGTTGTAGTGTTCCAAATAACTGAAGCGATCCAGCCACAAGGCCCCTATATTTCATCAAACGAAATTGACAAACAGTGCAAGTGATATATACTTAGTGAAATCTGTGATATCCATGACTAATTGTTAGTCATGGCCTCTGCCGCTTCTCCTGCTCCCCCCCAGAGGGGGGAATGGAACTCGACCCCCCTCAAGAGGGGTGGACGGTTGTGGGAAAGAAGAGCCCAAGGACGGCCTCTGGCAGCAGCCAGGAGAGTACTGCTGCCCCAGTTCCCCCCCCCCCCAGCCCCGAAGACCGATAGAGAGCCCATATCAAAGTTCAAAGTTCAGACTCCTTCCACTAAAGAGGCATATGACCTAATTAGAGAGTTGGAAGACCAACTCACCGAGTTTGGCTGCAAAATTAAGCCTAATGTACAGGGTGAATTTATCATTCACCCATCCTCAGCAGAAGCTGCAGAGAAGATCCGCAGCCTCAACTCACCTCACTTGGCAGAGAAGAACCCTGCCCAAAAAATAAAGAAATACATCCTCATTGGCTTCCCTGTTGCTTGGTCAGTTGACCTGCTAACCAAGCAAACATATATTACTGCTGCCTCACGTTGCGCCTCCAAAATAGAGGGCCAAACCGTCCCCTCAAAACAAGTTCTGGTCCACATCTGTGGTCCACCCCGTTCGCAAGTAAACCTCAGCATCTGGGGCAAATTCAACATAAGAGACTACACTCCTGAACCACTGAGATGTTTCCGGTGTCAAAGATTTGGGCACCATAGAAATACTTGCCATCTCCCAGAGAGATGAGCAATCTGCAGTGGGAGACATTCCACTGACCGCTGCCTCAGCAAATTCAAGGCCAATGAAGCAACAGTTGCCAAGTGCCCAAACTGTAAGGGAAACCATCACACATGGAACAACCGCTGCCCAGAAAGGCTGAAGAGGATTCCTCAAAGAGTCCCTCCCTCTGCCCCTGCCACCAATCACACCACCTCCAACTTCACCCCAGCTCCTTCTCCCACCTCCAATCCTTGGCAAAGGCCCCTTCCTGCCCCACTCACACCTAACCTCCCCACCCAAAACCCACCACCCAACCCCAACCCAGCTGCTAACACACAGATCACTCCTCTTGCAGTTTCCACCCCTACACCAACTCCATCCACCCCATCACACAACACTCACACTCCTACCATCCCCTCAAACAACACTCACACTCCCACCATCCTCTCATGCAACACTCACACCAACACCTCCACCCCATGCAACACTCAAACACGCAATACAGTCACATGCAACACTCAGACCACACACACACCCACTCACCACACCAGGTCCCGGGACTCTAGACTTAAATCCCATACCCCCACACCCCAACAGCCTATCCAGATACCTTCCTCTGCCTCCTCTTCCCAACAGCAAACCCTCTTCACAGTAAATGAGCTTACCAACATCATTATTCAAGCCATACAGGCAGCTGTCTGACTCCTCAAAACCAAAGCCTCTCCTCAAGATGCTTACAGTCAAGTCATCGAAGTAGCCCATTCCGTTGTCGCCCAAGCCCTCGTCTCCAGAACCCACCATCAGCCTCAACAAACCACCATTCCTACCACCTTTACCTCCTTAAATCATTAAGATGTCTAATCTCGGGATCCTACACTGGAACGCCCAAGGTCTCAGACACAAGGCACAACATCTTGAAGGCATTTTCAAGGCTGACAACATAGATGTAATCATGGTTCAAGAAACCCTATGCACAGAGCAAAACACTCCAAAAATCTCAGGATGCAAAGGATTCTACCAGCACTGGTCTCCAGGGGAGAACAGAGGCAGCGCCACCTTCATCAGGAAAAACCTGCTAACCAAGGAAATAACCCGACCGGTCTACTGCGGCAAAGATGTCCACGTCCTCACTGTTAACATCAAACTTCAGGGCAGCTGCATAGATCTGTACAACATTTACAGACAACACGATGGTGGCTTAGACCTGGCTACCCTCTTCGGGCTAGCCAGTCATCGTGACTTGGTAATAGAAGGTGACTTCAACGCGCACCATCCAAGATTCAGGTATGAGCGCCCCTGTGCTGCAGGCAGACACATCATGAGCCTGCTGGACGACCAAGAAGACGTCTCCCTTCTCAACAATCATGAGCCAACTCATGACAGAGGTGGAATACTGAACCTCACCTTTGTCTCCAACTCCCTAAAGCAAGACACCACATGGAGAGTTCATCCCCTGGTCACAAATGACCACTACGGGATTAATCTCACGCTGCCAATTCCTGAAATCTTTCAATTCCCTGCTCCTCCCCCTTGATGGAATTTAAAGAAGGCCTACTGGGGCCGATTCCATGAGCACCTCAGCAATTGGTTTTCATCCTACACACCATCCGAAGACATCAACCAAGTAGAGGCCGAGCTAGTCAATGCCCTGCAAGCTGCAGCAAACTCCTCCATCCCCCTCTGTAAACCACAACACACCACTCATCGGGACAGATGGTACTACTGTGACATAGTTAAAGAACTCAACACCGGCTCAACGTCATCTGGAAAATGCACAGGAAACGTCGCGCTGAAGACTCCTACCGCACTCTCCAGGCAGTCAAAGAACATGTCCATGAAGAGACACGCAACATTAAGAGGAAAAAATGGCTAGAGTGGTGTTCTACCCTACCTTGCAGCTGTTGAATGCATTCATCATAGCTCTCACCAAAACAGGATAACCCTTTATGGTGTCATTGGCATCTCCTTTAAGGGCATTTCTCAAGATGGTAAACTTTGTCATAGTTGGCATAGAAATACTACGTACTAAGCTATCAAGCGCATCCCATATTTCTCTCCATTCATCATAATTTCCAGAGAACTGTGGTATTTTTAAATTTATTTTAGGAAATCTAGGTGTGAGTTGTCTACTTGGGAGGCTTGAACTCTTGGAACTAGGAGCTCTAGTATTCTTCATAGTTCCTAACATACGAATCCGTCCTAGGACAGCTAAGGTAATCTCATATACTGTTTTAGCTTTTTTTTTTTTTTTTTTTTTTTAAGAGTGTGACACCGGGACAGGCAGAAACTGCCCTCATCAACAAAGGCCTGGGCACGAGAAAATAGCAAGACGAAGGAAAAGAAAAAGGTTAAGGGCAAGGCAGAGATGAGGTAATGTCACACAAAGGAAAACGACAGACAGAAAAAAAAAACAGTCAAAGTAAAGAGGACCCAGAGATATAGAGGACTAGGCTCTGAGATGACGATAGATCTGCTTTTTGAAGGATGAAAGGTCATACGAATTAGGAAAGACAGAAGGAGGAAGAGACTTCCAGAGTCTGGAGGTAGATAGGAAGAAGCAGTCGCTGCACCGACCAATCCGCGAGCTACAAATCTCCACACAGTACCTGTGAGATGAGGCCGCTTGGCGAGTGTTATGCAGCCTCGGCAGTGGAGGAGGGATGCAACTTGCCAACTCATCAGAGCAGCGATGGAAGTAGTAGCGATAGAAAAGCGAAAGGGAAGATACCTTACGGCGAAGAGAGAGAGAATCCAGGTTAGAAGTAAGAGAAGGATCATTAATGAGTTTGACTGCCTTAGATTCAACCCTATCAAGAAGATAAGTAAAGGAAGAAGCACCCGAGATGTGTGAGCAGTATTCTAAGCAGGGGCGGATAAGACCTTTGTAAATTTTAAGTAACTGCAATGAGGAAAAGTAATGATGAAAACGAAACAAAACCCCCAATTTTTTAGATGAAGATTTAGAAATTTGAATTATGTGATTCCTGCAAGACAAGTTAGAGGCTATATAGATTCCTAATATATTGATAGAGTTAAGAGGGTAAATTTCATTAGTTTCGAAGACAATAGGGTTATCAGGAGGAGAAGAAGATAAAGAGATAGCCAGAAACTGTGTCTTGGAGGCATTGAATTTAACTAAATCTTGAGTGCCCCATTCAGATACTCTCTGCAAATCGGAGTTAAGAGTAGAAGAAAGAGTGATACGAGATTGCTAACGAGTAGCAGATGAAGGTTGTGAAGAAAAGGCAGAGGAAAAGTGCAGGGTAGAATCATCGGCAAAAGCATGAAGAAGAGAGGAAGATGGGGATTGTAGAAGATAATTGATGAAGAAAAGGAAGAGAGTAGGTGAAAGAACAGAGCCCTGTGAAACACCACTGGAAACAGAGAAAGGGCTAGATGTCGCGCCATCAACAACTACAGATATAGAACGGTCAGTAAGAAAACTGGAAATCAGAGAACAGAAAGAAGGGGTAAAGCCATAGGCAGGGAGTTTGGCCAACAAAGCCTTGTGCCAGACTCTGTCAAAAGCCTTAGAGATATCAAGGGCGACGACAAAGGATTCCCCATAGTTCCTCAGAGAAGATGACCATACATGAGTAAGATAGGACAGGAGATCACCAGTTGATCTTGCCTTGCGGAAGCCGTACTGGTGATCGGAGATAAGTGAGTTAGATTCAAGGCATTTCAAGAAGTGAGCATTGAGAAAAGTTTCGAAAACTTTAGCAATAGAGGAGGTTAGAGCAATAGGTTGGTAGTTAGAAGGAATAGAGCGGTCACCCTTCTTAGGAACAGGTTGAAGTAGAGCATGCTTCCAAGATGAAGGATAGATACTGGTTGACAGAATGAGGCGAAAAAGACGGCAAAGCACGGGAGCCAGTTCATCTGCAAACTCCTTAAGGAACCTTGCAGGGATACCATCGGGACCAGATGCCTTGTTTGTCTTTAGCGAGCGAAGAACCTTATGAACTTTTACTGGGCTTATCCTCGACATATTTTTCATATTTCCTATCATATCCTCCAAATCCTATTGTCAGCATTTGATGACATTTTTCTAAATAAGCAATAACAAGTGTCTCATCATATTAGGCAAGTTCTGTTTGACACATATCACAATCACTTTGAACCAATTCCCAAAGACTTTGTAATGCCTCAGGTTTAACCGACATATTGAGAAAGCAAATACAACATAAGAGAACAACATATTTATTGTTGATATAATTATGCTATCAAAGAAACCGCAGTCTTCATTATATTTCCACAATACAATGAACATTCACTCTATAAAGTGTATCATAAGACAATCTTCCAAAAATTTCAAAATAAAAACATACAGCTCTTCAATTTCGTCATTTATGATGCTAATTCACAAAGTATAAACCACGCTATTCATCAACAAAACGACACTGTTCTGTCAACTACAGTAAATGGAAAGTGTAAAGTAAAACACACTGTTTCTCCAATAAACTACAATGTGCACCCAGTTGCAGGTGGGTCACTTCCTTCTGTTTATTTACGTAACCAAACAAATCAGTATGACATTATAGACATGGTTAATGGGGAAATATGTAAGCACAAATCCCAACTAAATTCCACTGTTCACCCAGCAGTAGTTGGGTACTACCTTGTATATTACTTAATGGATGATTAAACACGAAAGCATATTTCGTTTCCACAAAGAAACAAGCACTTTATTTGCTCGACAAAAAGATACACTTATTTATTTCAACAACCACTTAACTTTTCAGCTCTTCCTCACAATCTACATGCAGTGTAGTACTACAGCTGACAGGTCATTTGGAATTGAATAGGACTGTCCAGGACAGGTCGATATTGAGTCATCCCTCAGTTACAATTCTTTTTCTATGCCTACATGAACACCGAATATTCATGGATATTCGTTACACATCTTATTATCCCTTCACATCTGGCAAGTCACAACACTCCCCATATCTTTTTCTCTTTACTTTATGTTTTCTTTGTGCCCAGGACTGATGAGGGCAGATTTATTGATTTTTTATTTTTGCTCGTCCTGGTGTCACAATTATAATCATGGCACCAGCCGCCCATTGCGATACTACAGCTGAAGGTTTTTTTGAACTTGAATAGGACTGTCCAGGACAGTTCGATGTTAAGTCTTTCTTCAGTTACGGTTCTTTTTCTATGCCTACAGCTACACTGAATATGCTTGGATATTCGTCACACATCTTTTATTTTCATTTCACATCTGACAAGTCATTACACTCTCCATCTCTGTTTCTCTTTACTTTATGTATTCTTCGTGCCCAGGCCCGATGAGGGCTGTTTTATTTTATAATTTCTTTTTGGCCCGTCCTGGTGTCACAATCATAAAAAAAAAAAAAAATGCATTTATCAGCTGAAATATGGAAGGTTTTAGCAGTAGAGTTTTACACTCTATCCCTTAATCAACACTGCATATCTTTCAGGTGGTGTTTATATAAAATTTACACTATCTTCACCATTACCACATCACTTCTTATCCACATCGAAGGACCAAAAGCTGTGGAGGATTTTCTATATATTATTAGCCTTTGATCTCATAACCCCCTAAATTCGGAAATCCTGACACTGCTTTGGTAGAGGCCTACAAATGATCTCGAAATTAAGTCCTCTACCAATAAAAATATAATTAATGTCACATGCATAATCATACATGCAAATATTTATAAAGGAGTTTGTGAACTGCTGATATGTGAAATAATAAATAAACTCTCCTCACCTTAGATTAAAACTTCCTCATACAGAATGATAAATTTTTCAATATATATTCTGCCTACAAGTGTTCTTAAAAAATGAGCTCGTACTGTCCCTCACACATAGTTATAAAAATTGTTAGAAGCATTTTCTCTGTACTTATCTATCTGGAAAACCCAGATATGGACAACAATCATGGGACTCGAAATCAAGCTCTGATGTCTTCTAGCCCTAGCACATTCTTCAACACGAGTGTCCCGCAGCGTCTCACAAGAACAACTAACTTTTTTGTAGGAAAGACACAAAACTCCCCTAATCTGTAGGGGTCTCTGGTACTGGGGGCTAACTAAAGTTCCCTCTTGTTTGGCGGGAGAAATGGGTGGAAATGCTTATATATAATTGTTCATTGTTTCTACAGACGAGGGAATAAGCATTATCCCAAGGCTGTGACTTGGTAATGGCTAAAATTTTGGTGTCTCAGATTTCTTTCTCTCTCCTACAGCTAGCACAAAAAATGAACTACACATTATACATACAAACATACGTGTTAATTTGATATAAATGAATAGGTATACAAACTGTGTCCATAAGTATACAGACATACACATAAGCTACAATAAGCGAAACTATCAGGCAAATAACGCTTACATATGTATGTTGAAATAAACTGTCTTGAAATATATTCAAGACACTGCCAGTATTTATTCCTAGATTTCTCTTTTTCTCCATCTCTTGAAGTTCTGCTCCTCCTATTGAGTATCCAAGCTTGGGTCTTCTCGCATTATTACCCATACTTATTACCTTACATTTTGTATTACTGAATTTAAGTAGCCACTTTTCTGACCACTCATGCAGCCTATTTATGTCTCCCGGAAGTTTTCTTCCATTGTTTTCGTCTCTTATTGACTTCACAATCTTTGCATCATCTGCAAACACATTCAAGAATGAATTTACAGACTAGTAGGTCATTTACTTATACAAGGAATAAAAATGGCTCTAAAACCGAACCCTGTGAAACCCCACTACTAACATTTCTCCATTCAGACACTGAATTTCTTACTTTAACCCTCTGTTCCTCTCCTCCTAGGTAAGCTAGTATCCATTCAAAGACATTTCCACCTATTCTTCGCAATCACTTGCAGCTTCTTAATAGGTGTCCCTTGTAGGACTCAATCAAATGCCTTCTAAAACTCAAGGAATATGCAATCTCCCCAGCCCTCTCTTACCTGTAAGATCCGACTTACCTCATCATAAAATTATAATAATTTTGTTACTGTTGATCTGCCTTCTCTGAAGCCATGTTGTTTCACAGACAAAAAATTGATAGATTTCAAGTGAAGAGAGATGTGTTTTCTTAGTAGTGTCTCCATAACTTTACAAACAATGCTGGTCAAGGAAATAGGCCAATTTTTTAGAGCTATATCCCTCCTTCCATTTGAAGATAGGTACCACGTATGTATGTTTCCAGCATCTTTGTATTCTCTCAGATTCCAGTGACTTTTCAGATATGATGTTAGTGCCAATTATATTGGTTTAGCACATGTCTTAAGTACATAAGGAGATATATCACAGGGATCTGTAGCTTTATGGGCATCTAACTCATCAACACTTTGCATACCTCTGTGGATAAAAAGATGATGTTCACTAATACCTAACTATGAACCTCTGTCTCTTCAGTCTGAGGGGGTGGGGTATTTTCTACTTTAAATACTGACAGAAACCCCTTCATACGTCTCATCTTGTATTATATATATATATATATATATATATATATATATATATATATATATATATATATATATATATATATATATATATATATATATATATATATATATATATGCATAAGGACATATCTCACACACACACTCACACACACACACACACACGCACACACTTTTTAGACTTAGTGATACTTATCATACTAGTTTTAAGGACAGGTATGATAAGTATCACTAAGTCTAAAAATGGAACCGATCAGAAGACGGGAAGATACGAGCTTTGGGCTCTTTCCCGTAAACACAATTAGGTAATCACACACAGAAACAGGTGGGTGCCTCCTCAGACACAAATTCGAATTTTCCTTCAGGTTTGACTTTTGTTTTGTTGCATTTTTTTTTCTTTTTCTTTTTATCCTTAAATTACCATGGTCAAGTTTTTAAGTTAAGATGTGTGTTACCAGAAAAGAGATAAATTGAGTCACTAAATAGCACTTATATGGAGATATAAAAATTCTGTGTGAAGCTTAAATAAAAGTTTTTCTCTTTTTTTTCCCTCTTTCTCTTCTTCTTTCTATATTCTGTGAGAGGGAAACAAAAAAATGAGGCCATCTCTGTCCCAAACCTCTCCCATCCATGGGTCGGTGGGAGGGGTAGCCATTAGGAGACTTAAACAGAAAATCAAGAATTTAGAGGAAATGGTTATAAGCCTTGATGAAAAAATTCGGAATATGGATGGAGAAATGAAAGAGAATGAAACACTCAGAGAACAAATAAGATCTTTGGAGGAAGCAAATAAAGCACAAGGGCAGGAGAGAAAGGAACTAGAAAAAAGAATAAAGAAGCTGGAAGGGGAAAAGAGTCAACTAGAATCTAGAATTTCTAAACAAGAAGATAAAAACAAACAGCTGAATGACAACCTAAAGGAATTAGATGTTAGTTCACTGCTCTCTTCTGAGAGAGACGAGATTGCTGCTTGGAATGTCCAGATTAAGGAAAACATTGAACAGATCAGAAAAGAGTTCCAGGAGCTGAATATGGAAAATGATGCCATGAAAACTTCCTTTGCTGATGCACTAAAGGGGAATGTGGCAGTAAAAGAGGCTGTAAAGGTGGTGGCACTGGAAAACATACAAACAGTTGACTATAAAGAGACAGTAATCGAAAAAATTAAAGACGTTGTGATGGAAAGGGCAAACCCACTCATAAGACAGGCACTTGATAAGGAGAAGACAGTGGTAATCTCAGGCATAAGCGAATCCCAGGAGCCAACATGGCAGGGGAGACTTGAAGAAAATAAAGCTAGGGTTGTAGACCTGATAAGAAAGCTTGAAGTAGTATGTGGTCCCGAGGATATTGTAAACATACACCAACTAGGTAAATATTCGAGGGAAGGAAAGCCGAGACCAACAAAAGTAACCTTTGAGAGAGGGGAAACATGTAGGGAAATATTGTTGAGAAAAAAAGTCTAAAAGACCTTCAAGAATTCAAAGAAGTGTTCATTAGACGATACAGAACACAGGAAGAGATGGGAAAGATCAAAAACTTGTTGCAAGAGGCAAAAGGTTAAATGATGAAAGAAATGAAGAAGAGAAGAAAAATTTTCATTACAGAGTTCTTCCAAACAAAGGGGAGATAAAGAAGATAATGACAGAAGATCAGGGGATGGGGCCTCATTAAGATTGTTATACACAAATGCTGATGGATTAGCTGGTAAGGCAGTAGAATTAAAAGATAGGATTCACAACAGTAAGGCAGATATAGTAGCAATTACAGAGACTAAGTTGAGTGAGGACATAAACAGTGTCACAGTTTTTCCTAAGGGCTTCAGAATACTAAGGGTTGAAAGATCTGAGAGGACTGGTGGAGGGATAGCACTGCTCATAAGTGAAAGGATTCAAGTTGAAGAAATAAACTTGGCTATAGAAAGTGAGTTCAAGGAATTTCTTGTTGCTCGCATAAATACTGGGTCAGAGAGCATTATAATAACTGTTGTATACAATCCACCAAGGAACCAATATAGGCTTGAAGTTTATGAGGAAAGTCATATAGGTACTATTGAAGTCATAAACTCAGTTGTTAACATGGCACAGGAAAAAAATGTAGGATTTTGATTATGGGAGACTTTAATCATAAAGAGATAGATTGGATAAATCTTGACCCACACAGTGGTGAGGAATCATTCGGGGCAAGATTCCTAGATTGCGTACAAGGGAATTTCCTACACCAACATGTAATGGAACCAACGAGGGCCAGGGGTGGGGATGAGCCATCACTACTTGATCTAGTGTTCACAGATAATGTGTTGGATATTGAAAAAATTGAGTATGTACCACCAATTGGAAAGAGTGACCACTGTGTGTTGTTGATGGAGTATATCATTGAAGATATTCTTCCTGAGAGTAGAGGCACTGAGGGCATGAGGAGGAACTATCTGAAAGGAGATTACATCAAAATGAATGAGCTTTTTGCAGTTCTTGACTGGAGAACCTTATTTTACAACAAATCTGTACAAGAAATGTATGACATTTTTTGTGAGAAATATGGGAAGATAGTAGATTGCTGCATACCTGTCACCAAAGTAGGTGTAATTCATGCCAGAGAGAAATGGTTCGATAATGGGTGTAAAAGAGCTAAGGAGTGGAGAGACAAATGCTGTAAAAGGTATAGGAGGAGAAAAAACATAAATGCCTCGCAAACATACAAAAGAGCAAGAAATGACTACCTAAGTAAAAGGAGAGAGGCAGAGAGAGACTATGAGAGGGACATCACCAGGAAGGCTAAAGAAAATCCCAAGCTTTTCCACAGCTTTATCAGAGGAAAACTGAAGGTAAAAGAACAGGTTTTAAGGCTAAAGAGAGCGGATGGAAGCATCACTGAGATGGACGAAGAGATCTGCAAAGAATTGAACAAGGAGTTTCAGTCAGTATTTACAGTAGAAAATACCCCCCCCCCAGATTGCAGTGATAGAAGCTCAAGGGCCGGTATTAGAGAACATCAACCTTACAGCCACAGAGGTATGCAAAGCGCTGATGGATTTAGATGTTCATAAAGCTACAGGTCCTGATGACATATCCCCTCATGTGCTTAAAAAATGCGCAAACACAATATCAGTGGCACTAAGTATCATATTTAAGGAGTCACTGGAGTCGGGGGAGATTCCAAGATGCTGGAAACAAGCAAATGTGATACCTATCTTCAAAAAGGGAGGGAGGGATACGGCTCTGAACTATAGACCAGTTTCCTTGACCAGCATAGTTTGCAAAGTTATGGAGAAACTACTAAGGAAACATATCTCTCTTCACTTGGAATCCTTCAACTTTTTGTCAGTGAGGCAACATGGCTTCAGAGAAGGAAGATCAACAGTAACAAACTTATTAGAATTTTATGATGAGGTAAGCCAAATCTTACAGGAAAGAGAGGGCTGGGCAGATTGCATATTCCTAGACTTCCAGAAAGCGTTTGACACTGTTCCACATGGGAGACTTATTAGGAAGCTGCAATCAATGGCTAGAATAGGTGGAAATGTCTTGGAATGGATAAAAACTTACTTAGAAGGAAGGGAGCAGAGGGTTAGAGTAAGACACTCAGTGTCTGAATGGAGAAGAGTTAGTAGTGGAGTTCCACAGGGTTCAGTTTTAGGGCCACTTTTGTTCCCTGTATATGTAAACGACCTACCAGAGTCTGTAAATTCATTCATGAATATGTTTGCAGATGATGCAAAGATTGTGAAGAAAGTAAAAAACGAGAACAATGGTAGAGAACTTCAGGAGGATCTAAATAATCTGCATGAGTGGTCAGAAAAGTGGCTAATGAAATTCAATACTTCAAAATGTAAGGTAATGAGAATGGGTACAAGTGCAAGAAGGCCCAAGCTTGACTACTCGGTGGCTGGAGTACAACTTCAAGAGACAGAAAATGAGAGAGATCTAGGAGTAAACATACTGGCAGATTTGTCTCCAGAAATACATATAAATGGCATAGTAAGGGCAGCATATGCATTCTTATCAAATGTAAGGGTAGCCTTCAGGCACATGGACAAGGAAATGTTCAGAAATATTTATGTAACCTATGTGAGGCCAAAACTCGAATATGCAGCCCCCTTTTGGAATCCGCACTTGAAAAAGCACATAGCTAAGCTTGAAAAAGTTCAAAGACATGCCACGAAACTGGTGCCAGAAATACGCAATCTCAGTTATGATGAGAGGCTGAGGGAATTAGACTTACCATCACTCGAAGCTAGCCATTGCTTGCAGCTTCCTAATAAGTCTCCCATGTGGAACAGTGTCAAACGCTTTCTGGAAGTCTAGGAATATGCAATCTGCCCAGCCGTCTCTTTCCTGTAAGATTCGGCTTACCTCATCATAAAATTCTAATAAGTTTGTTACTGTTGATCTACCTTCTCTGAAGCCATGTTGTCGCACTGACAAAAAATTGAAGGATTCCAAGTGAAGAGAGATATGCTTCCTTAGTAGTTTCTCCATAACTTTGCAAACTATGCTGGTCAAGGAAACTGGTCTATAGTTCAGAGCTGTATCTCTCCTTCCCTTTTTGAAGATAGGTATCACATTTGCTTGTTTGCAGCATCTTGGAATCTCCCCTGACTCCAGTGACTTTTTAAATATGATACTTAGTGCCACTGATATTGACTTTGCGCATTTTTTAAGTACATGAGAGGATATGTCATCAGGACCTGTAGCTTTATGAACATCTAAATCCATCAGCGCTTTGCATACCTCTGTGGCTGCAAGGTTGATGTTCTCTAATACCTGCCCTTGAACTTCTATCTCTGCAATATGAGGGGGTGGGGTATTTTCTACTGTAAATACTGACTGAAACTCCTTGTTCAATTCTCTGCAGATCTCTTCATCCATCTCAGTGATGCTTCCATCCGCTCTCTTTAGCCTTAAAACCTGTTCTTTTACCTTCAGTTTTCCTCTGATATAGTTGTGGAAAAGCTTGGGATTTTCTTTAGCCTTCCTGGTAATGTCCCTCTCATAGTCTCTCTCTGCCTCTCTCCTTTTACTTAGGTAGTCATTTCTAAGCTAAAAATGAATAGATATGATATGACTCTCCGAGAACGTTATAAAACAGAAAAGAAACGTGTCAGATCTCTCATCAGTGTAAGTAAAAAAGACTTTTACAAAAAACAATTTAATGACTCTAGACATGATACAGCAGCAACATGGAAAGTGATAAGAAGCATGATACCAAATGAAAAGAGTACCTCAGAAAGTTATGAAAATATTATGGAGTTGAAAGACAAAGCAGATAACTTTAATAACTATTTTGCTAACGTTGGCAAAAATACATATGAAAAAACTCAAGAAAACATCAACTCAGTGAATATGAGTAATTGCTTAAATGACAATTCTTCCAATGAAAACACAAGAGAGTACTTCAAGATAAATCCTGTAGATTGTGCTACCCTAATTCTTACCATAAAGAGCCTAAGAAACTCTGGCTCTTATGGTTCAGATGGTATACCATTTCAGTTCATCAAAGATGCTCTACCCATGATTGCATCCTATATTCTAACTATTATGAACACTTCCATTGTTACTAAAAAGTTTCCTGACTCTTGGAAAATATCACATGTAATACCTCTGCATAAAAAGGGGGACAGAGAATATGTGACAAACTATCGTCCCATTTCCCTGCTACCCATTTTCTCTAAAATATTAGAAAAAATTGTTGCATGCCAACTTATGTCATATTTAGAATCAAATAGACTACTAACGATTAGCCAACATGGTTTCAGACCAAAACTCTCGATGGAAACTGCACTGCTTAAAGTTACGAATAGTGTATATAATAATATAGATATGAAAAAAATATCTTTGCTAATTTTATTAAACTTATCAAAAGCCTTCGACAGTGTAAACCATGAAATTCTTTTAAGTAAATGTATTAACTTAAATATTGATCCAAGCTGGTTTAGCGAGTATCTATCTAATCGTAAACAGTCCATACGTCTTAACAACATTATCTCTGTGCCAAAAAATGTATCATTTGGTGTTCCACAGGGATCAGTACTTGGTCCTATCCTCTTCTCCATTTACGTAAATGATCTATCTTCTTTCATTTCTGACTGTCTAGTCGTACAATATGCAGATGACACTCAACTACTCCTTAGTGGTGATATTAATAGTCTCCCAGAGCTAACTTTAAGAGCAGAAAACACTTTGTCAAAAATTAAAACCTATTTCCAAGAAATTGGGTTGTTAATTAACGAAAGTAAAACACAGTGCATATATATTGGTTCAAGGTTCCACATAGCACAAAATCCAGAAAACACAACAATTAATTTTTGCGACAATATTATCACACCTAGCAAAACAGTCAAAAACCTAGGAATTCACTTTGATAACCACATGTTGCTTGATTCCCACAAAGATAAAGTATGCAAAAAGGTTACAGGAACATTAATGTACTTATCACGCATAAAAGACAATTTTGAGACTACCACTCGAATAACTGTTGTTGAAACTCTAGCCCTAAGTCACATTAATTACTGCACAACTGTTTGGGGAGCTACCACTAAGACTCAGATAAACAGAATACAGAAGCTTATTAATTTTGCAGCTCGAGTTGCCCTGGGAGGAATAAGAAAATATGACCACATCACACCAGCTCTCAATAAACTTGGGTGGCTGCGGGCAGAAAATAAGGTCGCTTATGCTATTTATGTTTTTTTATTCAAAATTTTGGGCCATCATTATCCTAGCTGGCTATTTGATTTAAAAACAGTCAGGGATATAAGGGGAACCAACACAAGACAGAGCAGTGAGCTCTTTATTCACAGAACAAACACAGAAGCAGGTTCAAAGATGATCACTATCAAAGGGCCAACACTCTGGAATAATATTCCAGAGCATCTTAAAAATGCATCCTCCTTCACAGCTTTCAAAGGCAAACTATATAGATTTCTTATGGACAAATAGTTGCTGCTCATTAAGAACTAATTATTCTCATTGTAAGGAAACAAATATGGAAATGATGCCGATAATAACGATCCTGTATCTAGTGGCATACTTACTACTTTATTATTAACATTATTGTTAACATTTTTATTACAGCATTATTATTTTCTCTGAAAGCTACATTTAATTTAACTATAAGTCTAACCCTCTTATTTATTAGTTTAATTACATGTCTACTTATAAGTCACTATTAATGTTGAATAACCATTGCACAAAATGGAAATAAATGTTTTGATTTGATTTTGATTTGATTTGAATTTGATTTGCTCCTTTGTAGGTTTGCCAGGCATTTATGTATTTTCTCCTCCTATACCTTTTCCAGCATTTGTCTCTCCACTCCGTAGCTCATTTACACTCATTATCGAACCATTTCTCTCTGGCATGAATTACACCTACTTTGGTGACAGGTATGCAGCAATCTACTATCTTCCCATATTTCTCACAAAAGATGTCATACATTTCTTGTACAGATTTGTCGTAAAATAAGGTTCTCCAGTCAATAACTGCAAAAAGCTCATTCATTTTGATGTAATCTCCTTTTGTATAGTTTCTCCTCATGTCCTCAGTGCCTCTACTCTCAATGATATACTCCATCAACAACACACAGTGGTCACTCTTTCCAATTGGTGGTTCATACTTAATTTTTTCAATATCCAACACATTATCTGTGAATACTGGATCAAGTAGTGATGGCTCATCCCCACCTCTGGCCCTCGTTGGTTCCATTACATGTTGGTGTAGGAAATTCCCTTGTACGCAATCTAGGAATCTTGCCCCGAATAAGTCCTCACCACTGTGTGGGTCAAGATTTATCCAATCTATCTCTTTATGATTAAAATCTCCCATAATTAAAATCCTTCATATTCTCTCCCATGCCATTTTAACAACTGAGTTTATGACTTCAATAGTACCTATATGACTTTCCTCATAAACTTCAAGCCTATTCTGGTTCCTTGGTGGGTTATATACAACAGTTATTATAATGCTCTCTGCCCCAGTATTTATGCGAGCAACAAGAAATTCCTTGAACTCACTTTCTATAGCCAAGTTTATTTCTTCAACTTGAATCCTTACACATATGAGCAGTGCCATCCCTCCACCAGTCCTCTCAGATCTTTCAACCCTTAATATTCTGAAGCCCTTAGGAAAAACTGTGACACTGTTTATGTCCTCACTCAACTTAGTCTCTGTAATTGCTACTATATCTGCCTTACTGTTGTGAATCCTATGGTTCGATAATGAGTGTAAAAGAGCTAAGGAGTGGAGAGACAAATGCTGGAAAAGGTATATTAGGAGAAAAGACATAAATGCCTCGCAAACCTACAAAAGAGCAAGAAATGACTACCTAAGTAAAAGGAGAGGGGCAGAGAGAGACTATTAGAGGGACATTACCAGGAAGGCTAAAGAAAATCCCAAACTTTTCCACAGCTTTATTAGAGGAAAACTGAAGGTAAAAGAACAGGTTTTAAGGCTAAAGAGAGCAGATGGAATCATCACTGAGACGGTTGAAGAGATCTGCAAAGACCTGAACAAGGAGTTTCAGTCAGTATTTACACTAGAAAATACCCCACCCCCTCAGATTGCAGAGATAGAAGCTCAAGGGCCAGTATTAGAGAACATCAACCTTACAGCCACAGAGGCATGCAAAGCGCTGATGGATTTAGATGTTCATAAAGCTACAGGTCCTGATGACATACCCCCTCATGTTCTTGAAAAATGAGCAAACTCAATATCAGTTGCACTAAGTATCATATTTAAAAAGTCACTGAAGTCAGGGGAGATTCCAAGATGCTGCAAACAAGCAAATGTGATACCTATCTTCAAACAGGGAAGGAGGGATATAGGTTTGAACTATAGACCAGTTTCCTTGACCAGCATAGTTTGCAAAGTTATGGAGAAACTACTAAGGAAACATATCTCTCTTCACTTGGAATCCTTCAACTTTTTGTCAGTGAGGCAACATGGCTTCAGAGAAGGTAGATCAACAGTAACAAACTTATTTGAATTTTATGATGAGGTAAGCCGAATCTTACAGGAAAGAGAGGACTGGGCAGGTTGCATGTTTCTAGACTTCCAGAAAGTGTTTGACACTGTTCCACATGGGAGACTTATTAAGAAGCTGCAAGCAATGGCTAGAATAGGTGGAGATGTCTTGGAATGGATAAAAACTTACTTTGAAGGAAGGGAACAGAGGGTTAGAGTAAGACACTCAGTGTCTGAATGGAGAAGAGTTAGTAGTGGAGTTCCACAGGGTTCTGTTTTAGGGCCACTTTTGTTCCTTGTATATGTAAATGACCTACCAGAGTCTGTAAATTCATTCATGAATATGTTTGCAGATGATGCAAAGATTGTGAAGAAAGTAAGAAACGAGAACAATGGTAGAGAACTTCAGGAGGATCTAAATAGTCTTCATGAGTGGTCAGAAAAGTGGCTAATGAAATTCAATACTTCAAAATGTAAGGTAATGAGAATAGGTACAAGTGCAAGAAGGCCCAAGCTTGACTACTTGATGCCTGGAGTACAGCTTCAAGAGACAGAAAATGAGAGAGATCTATGAGTAAACATACTGGCAGATTTGTCTCCAGAAATACATATAAATGGCATAGTAAGGGCAGCATATGCATTCTTATCAAATGTAAGGGTAGCCTTCAGGCACATGGACAAGAAAATGTTGAGAAATAATTATGTAACCTATGTGAGGCCAAAACTCGAATATGCAGCCCCCTTTTGGAATCCACACTTGAAAAAGCACATAGCTAAGCTTGAAAAAGTTCAAAGACATGCCACGAAACTGGTGCCAGAAATACGCAATCTCAGTTATGATGAGAGGCTGAGGGAATTAGACTTACCATCACTCGAAGCTAGAAGATTGAGGGGGGTATGGTGACAGTCATTAAATTCCTTCATGGTTATGATGGAGTGGATAGGGATCGATATTTTGATATGGCTGGCTCTAGAACTAGAGGTCATAGTTTGAAGCTTCGTAAGAAAACTTCTTTGCAGGATGTAAGGAAATAATTTTTCAGTGTAAGAGTAGTTGATAATTGGAATTCTCTAAGCGAGGAGGTAGTTAATGCTATCTCAATCCATAGTTTTAAGGAGAGGTATGATAAGTATCACTAAGTATAAAATGGAACCGATCAAGAGACGGGAAGATACGAGCTTTGGGCTCTTTTCCGTAAACACAATTAGGTAAGTACAATTAGGTAAGTACAAGTATTCAGTATTCAGTACACAAGTATTCAGTATCTCTTAAAGTTTTCCTTGTGTTTTTGAGTGACTAAGACTTTAGTGCATAACTTTTACAGAATTTCCCTAAATAAGAAATCCTGCAGAGTATTGTGAGTACAAAACTTATATTTGGTGTATGACGAGACTGTCCAAAATATTAAAGGAAAAAATTGAGAACATTTTCGTAAGGGGAAAGAGAAGAAGCTGTCTTGTTCTGCCTTGAAGGAAATTTAGAAGAGTTGCCAGAGGTGAAGCCATCACATCACATTACCTAATTTTTTGTGTAAATTGGAGAGAGCTCTTAAGCCGTTTACCTTATCCTGTGGTTCCATATATTGTTAAAATCAGTATCCTTCGCATTTGTATTAATTTGATAGCTAATTTGATACAGGAAATAATTGAATAATTAAATAAACACAAAAAATACACCTGTCAACAGTACTGAGTTAAGTTGCCAAGTAGCACAGCTGTCTTATTTTCTTCAATATTTTTTCTTTTCTTTTAGCTTTCTCTTTTACTATTTTTCTTATTTTGTATATATATTGAGTTAAATGTAAAGTCTGATCCTGTGATAACATATCTTGGTTAGCAAGTGAGTTTATCAGTTAAGAAGAATATATAGCAGAAACGGTGGGTGTCTCCTCAGACACAAATTCAAATTTTCCTTCAGGTTGACTTTTGTATTTGTTGCATTTTTTTCTTTTTTTTTAATCCTCAAATTACCATAGTCAAATTTTTAAGTTAAGATGTGTGTTACCAGAAAAGAGATAAATTGAGTCACTAAAAAGTACTTATATGATATAAAAATTCTGTGTGAAGCTTAAATAAAAGTTTCTCTCTCTTTTTTTCTCTTTCTCTTTTTCTTTCTATATTCTGTGAGAGGGAGAACATAAAAATGAGCCCATCTCTGTCCCAAACCTCTCCCACCCATGGGTTGGGAGGAGGGGTAGGTATTAGTGGACTAAAACAGAAAATCAAGGATTTAGTGGCAATGGTTATAAGCCTTGATGATAAAATTCGGAATATGGATAGAGAATTGAAAGAGAATGAAACACTCAGAGAGGAAATAAGATTTTTTGAGGAAGCAAATAAAGCACAAGGGCAGGAGAGAAAGGAACTAGAAAAATGAATAAAGAAGATGGAAATGGAAAAGAGTGAACTAGAAACTAGAATTTCTAAACAAGAAGATAAAAACAAACAGCTGAATGACAACCTAAATGAATTAGATATTAGTTCACTGCTCTCTTCTGAGAGAGATGAGATTGCAGCTTGGAATGTCCAGATTAAGGAAAACATTGAACAGTTTAAAAAAGAGTTCCAGGAGCTGAATATGGAACATGATGCCATGAAAACTTCCTTTGCTGATGCACTAAAGGGGAATGTGGCAGTAAAAGAGGCTGTAAAGGTGGTGGCACTGGAAAACATACAAACAGTTGACTATAAAGAGACAGTAATCAAAAAAATGAAAGACGTTGTGATTGATAGGGCAAATCCACTGATTAAACAGGCACTTGATAAAGAGAAGACAGGGGTAATCTCAGGCATAAGCGAATTCCAGGAGCCAACATGGCAGGGGAGATTTGAAGAAAATAAAGCTAGGGTTGTAGACCTGATAAGAAAGCTTGGAGTAGTTTGTGGTCCTAAGGATATTGTAAACATTCACCAACTAGGAAAATATTCAAGGGAAGGAAAGCCGAGACGATAGAAAACACAGTAAGAGATGGGAAAGATAAAAAACTTGTTGCAAGAGGCAAGAAGGTTAAATGAGGAAAGAAATGAAGAAGAGAAGAAAATTTTTCATTTCAGAGTTCTTCCAGACAAAGAGGAGATAAAGAAGATCATGACAGAAGATCAGGGGATGGGGCCTCATTAAGATTGTTATACACAAATGCTGATGGATTAGCTGGTAAAGCAGTAGAATTAATAGTTAGGATTTACAAAAGTAAGGCAGATATAGTAGCAATTACAGAGATTAAGATAAGTGAGGACATAAACAGTGTCACAGTTTTTCCTAAGGGCTTCAGAATATTAAAGGTTGAAAGATCTGAGAGGACTGGTGGAGGGATAGCACTGCTCATAAGTGAAAGGATTCAAGTTGAAGAAATAAACTTGGCTATAGAGAGTGAGTTCAAGGAATTTCTTGTTGCTCGCATAAATACTGGGTCAAAGAGCATTATAATAACTGTTTTATATAACCCACCAAGGAACCAGAATAGGCTAGAAGTTTATGAGGAAAGTCATATAGGCACTATTGAAGTCATAAACTCAGTTGTTAACATGGCACGGGAGAGAAAATGTTGGATTTTGATTATGGGAGATTTTAATCATAAAGAGATAGATTGGATAAATCTTGACCCACACAGTGGTGAGGACTTATTCGGGGCAAGATTCCTAGATTGCGTACAAGGGAATTTCCTACACCAACATGTGATGAAACCAACGAGGGCCAGGGGTGGGGATGAGCCATCACTACTAGATCTAGAATTCACAGATAATGTGTTGGATATTGAAAAAATTAAGTATGAACCACCAATTGGAAAGAGTGACCACTGTGTGTTGTTGATGGAGTATATCATTGAAGATATTCTACCTGAGAGTAGAGGCACTGAGGACATGAGGAGGAACTATCCGAAAGGAGATTACATCAAAATGAATGAGCTTTTTGCAGTTATTGACTGGAGAACCTTAGTTTATAACAAATCTGTACAAGAAATGTATGACATCTTTTGTGAGAAATATAGGAAGATAGTAGATTGCTGCATACTTGTCACCAAAGTAGGTGTAATTCATGCCAGAGAGAAATGGTTCGATAATGAGTGTAAAAGAGCTAAGGAGTGGAGAGACAAATGCTGGAAAAGGTATAGGAGGAGAAAAAACATAAATGCCTGGCAAACCTACAAAAGAGCAAGAAATGACTACCTAACTAAAAGGAGAGAGGCAGAGAGAAACTATGAGAGGGACATCACCAGGAAGGCTAAAGAAAATCCCAAGCTTTTCCACAGCTTTATCAGAGGAAAACTGAAGGTAAAAGAACAGGTTTTAAGGCTAAAGAGAGCGGATGGAAGCATCACTGAGACGAATGAAGAGATCTGCAAAAAGCATTGAACAAGGAATTTCAGTCAGTATTTACAGTAGAAAATACCCCACCCCTTATAATGCAGAGATAGAAGCTCAAGGGCCGATATTAGAGAACATCAACCTTACAGCCACAGAGGCATGCAAAGCGCTGATGGAGTTAGATGTTCAGAAAGCTACAGGTCCCGATGACATATCCCCTCATGTACTTAAAAAATGCGCAAACTCAATATCAGTGGCACTAAGTATCATATTTAAAAAGTCACTGGAGTCAGGGGAGATTCCAAGATGCTGGAAACAAGCAAACGTGATACCTATCTTCAAAAAGGGAAGGAGGGATACGGCTCTGAACTATAGACCAGTTTCCTTGACCAGCATAGTCTTCAAAGTTATGGAGAAACTACTAAGGAAACATATCTCTCTTCACTTGGAATCCTTCAACTTTTTGTCAGTGAGGCAACATGGCTTCAGAGAAGGTAGATCAACAGTAACAAACTTATTAGAATTTTATGATGAGGTAAGCCGAATCTTACAGGAAAGAGAGGGCTGGGCAGATTGCATATTCCTAGACTTCCAGAAAGTGTTTGACACTGTTCCACATGGGAGACTTATTAGGAAGCTGCAAGCAATGGCTAGAATAGGTGAAAATGTCTTGGAATGGATAAAAACTTACTTAGAAGGAAGGGAAGAGAGGGTTAGAGTAAGACACTCAGTGTCTGAATGGAGAAGAGTTAGTAGTGGAGTTCCACAGGGTTCAGTTTTAGGGCCAGTTTTGTTCCTTGTATATGTAAATGACCTACCAGAGTCTGTAAATTCATTCATGAATATGTTTGCAGATGATGCAAAGATTGTGAAGAAAGTAAGAAACGAGAACAATGGTAGAGAACTTCTGGAAGATATAAATAGTCTGCATGAGTGGTCAGAAAAGTGGCTAATGAAATTCAATACTTCAAAATGTAAGGTAATGAGAATGGGTACAAGTGCAAGAAGGTCCAAACTTGGCTACTCGGTGGCTGGAGTACAACTTCAAGAGACAGAAAATGAGAGAGATCTAGGAGTAAACATACTGGCAGATTTGTCTCCACAAATAGATATAAATGGCATAGTAAGTGCAGCATATGCATTCTTATCAAATGTAAGGGTAGCCTTCAGGCACATGGACAAGAAAATGTTCAAAAATATTTATGTAAACTATGTGAGGCCAAAACTTGAATATACAGCCCCCTTTTGGAATCCACACTTGAAAAAGCACATAGCTAAGCTTGAAAAAGATCAAAGACATGCCACGAAACTGGTGCCAGAAATACGCAATCTCAGTTATGATGAGAGGCTGAGGGAATTAGACTTACCATCACTCGAAGCTAGAAGATTGAGGGGGGATATGGTGACAGTCTTTAAATTCCTTCATGGTTATAAAAGAGTGGATAGGGATCGATTTTTAATTTTTTCTGGCTCTAGAACGGTGGCTTCCAATCTGTGGTCCGCGGACCCCTGGTGGTCATCAAAGGTAGTAATGGGGGTCCGTGAACTGAATTGAAATTTTCATATATATATATATATATATATATATATATATATATATATATATATATATATATATATATATATATATATATATATATATATATGTAAGTGAATAAGCATATTAAAAGAAAATATAATAATGCAGTTATACAAAGGCAACGTAACGTACCCATGCTCTCATAATTATGGCAATATTAAAAATAAATGTTTCCTGATTATATAATTTATTTATTTTTCTTTTCTTTCTCTTTTTAGTTTTTTTATGCATTTAACACTGTACATGAAAGTGACATGTCGGATGTCAGGCAATCACAGTACGGTAGGACCGAAGCATTTATTCGTGTGAGATTACCAACCTGTCATGTGTTGAACACGTACAGTCGGACCGCGGCGTGTGAGCTCAGTCTGAGCTGTAGTTCTGAACACTGATTGCTGCAACTTCGCTCTTCCTTCACCGTCTTCACGTTTTGAACCGACATTTGCATCCAAACGTTAATGCAACTTGAGCAGTCCGTAGTCAGTGCGTCTGTGTTTGATTCCCGAACCTTAATATTTAGTTGTATTAACTACATCAGTGACTATTTTTTGTAAATATCTGATCGTATTTTGGATAGGTGGTTAAAAACCGGAAGCATGTTAAAACGAGACAGTAGTGGCATAGAAGGTGAATGTGCGACAAGCTCAAGTGAAAAGACACTGACTCATCAGTCGAAACGCAAAAACCGTAAATACTGTGATGAATACATATCCTTTGGATTTATATGTAGAGGCAGTGAAGGTGAACAGAAACCACAATGTGTTCTCTGTTATGAAATATTGTCCAATGAAAGTATGAAGCCAGCCAAACTTCGCCGGCATTTTGAAACTAAGCATAAGAAGCATACTAACAAACCTGTTGAATATTTTCAAAGAAGACGGGAAGAACTGCTTTCAAGACAAAATATTATAGACAAAATAGCAACAGGGGGTGATAATAAGAATGCTCTTTGTGCTTCTTATGATGTTTCTCTTTTAATAGCAAAGAGTGGAAAACCACACACAATAGCAGAGGAACTAATTCTGCCTGCTGCCAAAGCAATGGCCTCTAGGATGCATGGAGACTAAGTATCAAAGAGTTTTGATCTCATTTCATTGTCAAACACCACTGTCAAGCGGCGAATAGAAGACATGTCTGACAGTGTTAAAAATCAACTAGTGAAGAGAGTGAATAAAAATCCGTATTATTCTTTACAATTAGATGAAAGTACAGATGTTGCTAACAGTGCTGATTTACTTGCATTCATACGATATGAATTTGACTGTACAATTAAGGAAGATTTTCTCTTTTGCCAGTCATTGCCAACACACACAACTGGTGAGTCTATTTTTAATAGTTTGAATGATTTTATAATAGCTAATGAAATTGGATGGTCAAAGTGTGTAGGAGTCAGTACTGATGGGGCTCCCGCAATGTCGGGAAAGTACAAAGGACTCAAGGCAAAAATCCAAGCTATAATACCAAATGTCAAGTGGCCTCATTGCTGCATAAATAGAGAATCGTTGGCAGCAAAGAAAATGCCAGAAAAATTGAAGACGACTCTAGATGAAGTAGTGAAAGTAGTTAACTTCATAACAGCTCAGCCCTTAAATTCTCGTATTTTTAGTGTTCTTTGTGAGGAGATGGGTAGCGCTCATGAACAACTGCTCTTGCATTCTCAAGTGCGGTGGCTGTCCCGCAGTAAAGTACTTACCCGCATATTTGAGTTGCGTGATGAAATAAGACTATTTCTTCATGATAAATCAATTTCATGGGAAAGAATGGTTTAATAACTTTTCGTGGCTAGCTATTGTGGCATACATGTCTGACATCTTTACTTATTTGAATGACCTAAATTTGAGCCTACAAGGGAGATCCGTAACTATTTTTAAAGTTGAAGATAAAGTGGAAGCCATGATCAAGAAATTAGAATTGTGGTCTGAACGTCTGCATAGTGGTGTGTTTGAATCCTTTCCAACACTTTATGACTTTCTTGGAACTTCTGAAGAAAAAATTTCTGAAGAAATAAGAAGCCTTTTTATTCAGCATTTGCAAGGTGTAAAGATCAGTTTTAGGGATTATTTTCCTCCTCATGATGGTAATAACAAGTGGATTAGGGGTCCTTTTCATATAAATGTAAAAGATGTAAAAGAATTAACAGCAAAGGAAGAAAATAGTCTTGTTGAACTTTCATGTGACACTTCACTAAGATCACGTTTCAGCCGTTACAATTTATCAGACTTTTGGTTACTATTGAAAAATGAGTACCCATAAGTTGCAACAAAGGCCCTGATATATCTAATGCCATTCCCTACTACGTATTTATGCGAGCAGGCTTTCTCACAGCTCATTTACATAAAATCAAAATACAGAAATAGGATGAATGTGGAACCTGATCTTCGCTTAAAACTGTCTGACATTGAACCTGAAATTGAAAACATAGTAGCAGAAAAACAGCATCACCCATCTCATTAATGAGATTAATATAAAGATTTTTTTTTCTGCTCTGTTCTGTTCTGTATTTCTTTCTTTATATATTTTATATATTTTCCCATTTTTTCATTTACATATGTCTTTCTGCAGAAATTAATCTAGTTTTCTGATAAGAGGAGTTTGTTGCTAGTTTATTAAAGCAGCATGTTAAGTTGACAGACGTTTCAATATCCTGGGGTCCGGGGAAAAAATCATTTAAATAAAAGGGGTCCTTGGTAGTGAAAAGTTTGGGAACCACTGCTCTAGAACTAGAGGCCATAGTTTGAAGCTTCGTAAGAAAACTTCTTTGCAGGATGTAAGGAAATACTTTTTCAGTGTAAGAGTAGTTGATAATTGGAAGTCGCTATGCGAGGAGGTAGTTAATGCTATCTCAATCCATAGTTTTAAGGACAGGTATGATAATTATCACTAAGTATAAAATGGAACTGATCAGGAGACGGGAAGATACGAGCTTTGGGCTCTTTCCCGTAAACACAATTAGGTAATTACTCACACACACACACACACACACACACACACACACACCGCGCGTTCAGTGACACACGGAATTGCTCCTCTTAAATTTTTAACTGTTTCGAGTGACTAAGTGCTTAGTGGAAAACTTTACCATAATTTCCATAAATCTGAAATCCTGCAGAGTATTGTGAGTACAAAAACTTATATTT